>VMDO01038070.1:0-13809 GCA_007922755.1 Pedetes capensis
TGCTTTTGGTAGGATAGCCATTTTTACAATATTAATTCTCCCTATCCAGGAGCAGGGGAGGTCTTTCCATTTTTTAGTGTCCTCTGCTATTTCTTTCTTTAATGTTTTGAAATTTTCCTTGTATAGATCGGAAGGGTCTTTGGTTAGATTGATTCCAAGGTATTTAATCTTCTGGTGGGTTATCATGAATGGTATCTTTTCTGAAATTTCCTTCTCTTCTTGTTTGGAATTGGTATAAAGAAAGGCTATTGATTTTTGAATGTTGATTTTGTAGCCTGCAACTTTGCTAAAGGAATTAATTAGATCCAGAAGTTTTTTGATTGAGGTTTTGGGGTCTTTCAAGTATAAAATCATATCATCTGCACATAATGATAATTTGACCTCTTCCTTGCCAATCTGTATCCCTTTGATTTCTTTCTCTTATCTGATTGCCCTGGCCAGAACTTCAATTACTGTGTTGAATAGAATAGGAGAGGACATCCTTGTCTTGTTCCAGATCTAAGTGGAAATGGTTTTAGTTTTTCTCCATTTAATATAATGTTGGCTGTAGGTTTGTCATAAATGGCTTTTATGAAATTAAGGTATTTGCCTGTTATACCTATTTTTTTCCAGTGTTTTTATCATGAAAATGTGTTGCACTTTATTGAAGGCCTTTTCAGCCTCAATCTTGTGATTTTTTTCCCCCCACAGGTCACATATAAGCAGCTGAAACACTATGGAGTCCTCTGTGAATGAGACAGAGAAACACCGGTGATGATTAATTTGCTGACAACTGGGGCTGGGGAGTGAAGGAGAACACTCTGAAAAGACGGCCTTTGCTTTCTGAGAGGAAGAGAAATACAGGCCAGATTCTGATATTTGTTTTTCTTTCTTGGTTTCTTTAGTTTTCATTTTCAATTTTTATTTATTTATTTTATTTTATTTTATATTATTTTGGTGGGGAGGGAATCCTGGATTTTCGCTGCTATTGGGAACTTGGGCTTCCTCTTTCTTACAAAACCCAGGAAGGGTCAGCACAAGGACTTACAAAATTTCAGATCTCTAGTAGGTGGGGGGGTGGGTAGGAGGGAGAAAGAGAAGGAAGAAAGGAAGGAAGGAAGAAGAGTTCAGGGAAGCTTGAAAGAGATAGGAAGAGATGGAGACTGAAGAGTAGGGATCTTCTCTTTGCTCCTACACCCCCCACCCTCCACCCCTTGCCATGGAAGTCCCCCAGGTTAACCCTAAACACTCCCCCTGTCTCCACCTCTCTGATATCCAAAGCTAAACCTGAATGTATATCTAAGGGGCATTGTTTAAGTTTAGGGATGAGAAGGAACTGCCGGTCAGACAAAAACATAGGCTGAGAGAGGGAGGTCCAGAGAAGAGAAGTTAGTTTTCTTTTTGAAAAGTTTGGGCAAACTTTCTCTCTCTGGAATGTCTCTTCACAGTAATGACATGATAAAGTGGCCCAGGAGGCCAGCCTTGGGAACTTAGAGAGATGCTGTTTGGAAAGAATGAGCTAAAATAAAATAAGAGGAGCCTAGCATGGTGACTCATGCCTTTAACTGATCCCATCTCTCAGGAGGTGGAGGTGGGGGAATCACGAGTTGGAGGCCAGCTGAGGCTACATAGGTAGGGAGACACTGCTCACACTCCTGAAAAAAAAAAAAAAAAAAAAAAAAAAAAAAAAAAAAAAAAAAAAACAAGCCCAAATTCCTCGTGGAATTCAACTTCATTTCAGGATGTGTCATCAAGAAAGTTATTTTCTCTCTGGGGGCGGTGCCTGTCATCCCAGTGATGTGAGAGGTGGAGACGGGAAGAACATGGATTCCAGGCCCGAGGCGGCCTGATTGTGTAACTTAGTGAAATCCTGTCTCAAGATTTAAAATAAAAAATGGGATGAGGTTGTACCTCATTGGTGGGGTGCCTATAAAGTATGTGCAAGGAAGGTCTTGCGTTCAACCCCCAAATACTGCAAGACAGAAAAGAAGGAGAAGGAGGAGGAGGAGGAGGAGGAGGAGGAGAAGGTGAAGGTTATTTTCTGCCTCTATATCTCAGTTTCTGCATACACTGCTTGAAAGGATGCAAGTGCAAGGCACTGAGTTCAACCCCCGATACAAATAAAAAGAAAGTAGAAAGAAGGATGAGGGGAAGTAATGGAAGCTATGGTTGCTTAACTCATTGCATATGTAAATATAACTTCTAAAAGACTGGAGTTCAATATAACAAATAGAAAAGTTTTCACCCAGTAAACATGAACAGTTACCTAATTTGGGGGCTCAGTGAAAAATTAAAAAAGTAGGATCCCTTGTTAAAAAGATTACTAAAAAATTGAGGATAGTAGCAACAAAATATTAAACCAAGCATGGGGCCCTTCTGAACATGGTGTCCTGTGTGACTGCACAGGACATACGCCCATGAAGCCTCCCATGTAATAAACTTCTAGGACCATTCATTTTGACTTGAACAAAAAATAAAATATAAACAAGATCTCAAAATGGAAAAACATAAATTAGAAAATGTATTGTAATGGATACATCAAAATAGTGGACTTCTAGTCAATTAAGGAAATCACAAGAAATATTGCAATTGGTCTCATCGTGGGAAAATGTAAACTACATTGCAGTGGTCTCTAGAACAAAAGAGTCTCAGCTAGAGTCCTAGTTCTGAAATTGTTGTGTAAAACAGATATCTGCTTAAAGCCTTAGAGGCTTGGTTTTCTCAAGATAAAAAATGAAGAATTTTTGTAGTTTTTTTAATTAGACTTAAGTGCTGAATAGATAAATAGGATTACATGAAATTAAAAGTCTTCTGCAACACAAAGGAAACAATCAAGAGAGTTAAGGAAAAGCCCAGTAAATGGGAGAAAATCTTCACATTTGACACATCTCACAAATTTCTAGAATCTAAAGGGAACTCAAGAAAGCAAACCCCAAGGCAACAAATAATCCAATACACAAGTGGGCAATGAAACTGGACAGACAGTTCTCAAATGAAGAAATTTGTAAGGCTATGAGGCGCATGAGAAAATGCTCAGGGTTCATAGCCACTAGGGAAATGCAAATGAAAACAACTCTGAGATTCCACCTAATTCCAGCAAGAGTGGCAAAGATTAATAAAACAAATAATTACAAATGCTGGTGAGGTTGTGGAGAAAAAGGAACCCTCTTACACTGTTGGTGGGACTCTAGCTCAACCACTTTGGAAATCAATATGGAGATACATCAAAAAACAGAAATAGAACTGCCATATGACCCAGTTATATCACTATTGGGTATATACCCAAAAGGAGAGGAGTTATCATACCATAGAGACATCTGCATCTCCATATTCAGTGTTAGCACTTTGCACAATAGCAAGCATATGGAATTAACTAAGATGTTCATCAACAGAAGAATGGATAAAAATATGATAATATACATAATGGACTACTACTCAGCAATAAAGAATCAAATAATGTCATTTGCAGCAAAATAGATGGAACTGGAGAATATCATCTTAAGCAAACAACCACAAACTCTAAAAGAGAAATACCATATATTCTCACTCATATGTGGGAGCTGAATCTTACTTAAAGGAAAAAATCCTATACATAAGTTGATACATAAAAAAATGCACAATTAAACTTAGGAAAGAAAGAACAACATAAAGAGTAGAAAGAGTTGGGCATGGTGGTGCATGCCTGTAATCCCAGTGACTCAGAAGGCAGAGGCATGAGGATAGCAAGTTTGAGACTAGAGGCAATATGTATAATTTAGCGAGACCCTGTCTCAAAAAGAAAAAAAAAATGGAGGGGTTGTGTACAGCTCAGTGGTACACTGCTTGAAAGGATGCAAGTGCAAGGCACTGGGTTCAACCCCCGATACAAATAAAAAGAAAGTAGAAAGAAGGATGAGGGGAAGTAATAGAGGCACGTGAAGATTACAGAAGTTGGGATGAGAAGAGTCAATGTAGAGGTATATGTGGGAAGGGCATAATCTCAATGCAAACAATGCAACTTCATGAGTACATGGAAAAAAAGGTGCATATAACCCAAATACGCATATGAGTTTTACTACATTCTTGTCAAAAGTTTCCATAACCATTTTAAATGGATAAAAATGTAACTGAAAGTGATATAATAGATGCATAATGGAAAAAGCCAACACTGTATTACTCTGTATTCAGCAGCATTTATTAATAAAGGGATAAAATAAAAGAAAACAATTTGGTATATTGTCCACTGGGACCTGTGTTGTCCATGGATGTGAAAAAAGTAACAAACCTAATAAAGAAAACAAGAAGGTTGAAAAGAATGTAGCATCACATGGGAATTCCTCAAGGATACTCTGTCAATTTGCAGCTGTGGAAAGGTATCCTGTTGATACTTAGTTAATCCTGCTCAGCACAGGGGACAATTCCTTTTGGGATGTTCATGTCTAGAGATCTGTCTCATTAAAATGCTGGCAGAACTGCAGAATGACAGGGAAAATATTCCAAAGATA
Source organism: Pedetes capensis (assembly GCA_007922755.1). Lineage (NCBI taxonomy): Eukaryota > Metazoa > Chordata > Mammalia > Rodentia > Pedetidae > Pedetes > Pedetes capensis. The sequence goes on from VMDO01038070.1 coordinate 4,464, forward strand.
AAGAATTTATGCCTCAACCATAACATGAATTATCACTTCATGCACTTTTTTAGCTTTAAAATTACTGCTAACATCGACATGGAAAACTTTTTTACTTGTGACTTTGAACACTCAATCAGGTAAGAGAAGAAATGAAGAGAAAATTTGGGAGTAGCCTTTATTTTGTTTGTTAGTGAGTGATCTTTCTGCTTGTGGTTATTAAACTTCAATGCCCATGATATAGAACTTATTTCCTAACTTTTTAAATTTTGGTACTGGGGCCTGAACACAGGGCCTCACACATACTTTGTAAATGCCCTACCACTGAGCTGCACTCCAGCCCCATTTTTACTTTTTATCTTGAGAACAGGGTCTCATTAATTTATGCAGACTGCCTCTTGGTGCGATCTTTCAATCTAATTATTTTTTGTTCAAGTCAAAGTGAATGGTTCTTTGCATCAGCCTTTGAGTTGGTGAGATTACAGGTATATGCCACTGCTGCTGGCTTTTTTCTGTCTTATGATGGACTCTTCAAAGTGTTTCACAGTTAAAAAGGTACTTTAGTTTCTATATTTTTATTGGCATATCTCATCATAATTCAATGCGATTTGTTCTCTAAAGCTTCTGCAAAGCAAGTCTGAAATCTTGAAATTACAGTGAACACAATCTTTACTAAAGACCAGTCTGATTGTTAACTTTCCTTAAAAGTGGGAAAAATATATTTTGTTAAATGTGGCTTTGGTACATTTTTTTTTCCTGGGTTAGAGAATTGTAAGTAATCTTTGGCATATGATTTTTATTTTAAACTGGGGTGTTGTTTTAGGATACACAACTATGCATGACTATTGAAGAGAGGTAGTGTGAATTATTTGAAGGCAACCCTTCACAGAAGTGTGGTGGAAATTGGCTCATTGCTTTAAATTTCTTCTAGCTATAAAGGTTAGAACCCCATGGGATCTATAGGTGTTCTCCTTACGTCATTAATTCTGCTTGCACTAGTCAAAGTAAGTCATCTTCTTCCTCTCTTGGTGATCTGTAGATGCAACTCCAAATGATTCCCTTTTGTAGTCAGAATCTCTATTCAGTTCCTTAATAGTACTCAGCCTTTTCTCAGTTCCTCCAACACCTATGTCTCCCTGCCACACTTACTTATTCCCATCTATACAAAAAGCTGATCTGCTACATCTTTCAATGAAAGGAACTAAAAGGAAACTGCATCACATAATTATGTTAGCTTTGACCAGTGTTCCTTCAGGATATAATACAGATTGTTGTTGTCGTTGTTAGGTGCCCTCGAGTCGGTGTCCGACTCATAGCGACCCTCTGTACAACAGGGGAAACACTATTGTCAGTGCTTCTCTGCTGTTCATAGGGTTTTCAATGGCAGATTGATTTTTGGGAAGGGGTTGCCAGGTCCTTCTCCCAAGCCTACAGCTTCTGGTGTTCCCAAGCAGTCTCCCATTCAGGTACTAACCAGGCCCGACCCTGCTTAGCTTCTAAGATCTGACGGGATCGGATGCCACAGGGCTACAGCTGCAGGCCATAATACAGATAGTGTGCAAAAAATGGAGATAAACAATCATGCGGAAAGCTTTCAAGGAGCAGCACAAATTTAGTGAAATGTTGACTCTTTAACAATTAACTTATCCATAATTCCTCAAGCATTTCAACATTCACTGCAAATGAATTTGTCAGCAGCAGCAGGAGATGCAATCAGACACTGCTTGAAGGTCCCTCTCAGAGCCCTCTACTCAGGTGGAGCAGGAACCTTGACTTATGCAGCAGAAAAGAATTTCAGAACTCCTCAGTATGAAGCAACCCCAGGATTTATTTAGTAAAGAGCATCAGTACATACCCCAGGGGTAGGTGTGGGCTTTTCCAGAAAGAGTTTCCTGTGAGTGTCTTAACAATAGTCATGCATGTGATCTTGTGGCTTTTGAAGTTATATGATTCAAAAAGGATGTAAGTACAGCCAGGTTTGAGGATCAAGCCATGTTTAAATTTTAAGTAAGTTTTAAAAATTAAGTTAAAATGAGCTGGTTTGCTTATTTCTCATATATTAAATAATTTCATTCTGCAAATAAAATAGCTAAGTGGTTTAAGAGACACATTGTTCAGTTTTAAAATGAGATGAGTGAGGTTGAGATTAAACACAAAGGACAGATATATTTTGGCCTGAAGTGTTTTCCATTGGCTGTTTTCCCATTGTTAGAGAATTCTCACAGAAAAATAGTGTTGTCTCTTTGCAAGCAGCCTTCACAGAGGTTTTAGTCAGTACTATTAGACTTCTCTGTTCTCCATCAGCAAGAAATGCAAACCAGATCCTAGTGCACTGTGGGATCATTCTCTTTACATATCCCCTTAGATTACCCTGTTTTTATAAGATGCCTCAAAATGGAAAGGAGAGGCATTCCTTTGTCAGGAAAATGGAACTTTGGTAGAAAGAAAAAAGACAAAACACATTGATAAAATTAGAAGAGCTGAAAATTTCTGGAAACTTTGGAGAAACTGATATGAGGCAGACAGCCTTCTGGGGTCATAAAAGACAACATGATTACCAGTGTGCATTAATGGAGCTGGGAGAGAGGAAGGTAAATTTCTTTACTGTGTGGTGAATGAGGTATTTTTTGGCAAATAAAAACAAAACTTAAAAAATTTATCATAAAAGAAGAAAGGATTTTAAGGATGTGAAGCCACAGAAACTTAGAACAATTAATATTGGTGAAAGAATAGAGGAACTGAATGTATACATGGGAGGACTATTCATATACAGAGATTTGGGAATCTAAAAGATAATTTTTAATTAGTACCCAGGGAAGCAGTTAAAAGAGCACCATAACCCAAAATTTGTCATGCAAAAGTAATTTGGAAATTGGATTTGAAAATGTGAATGATTTAGATTATAGGAAGACACTAATCCCATCATCAGATTAGAGTTTTTGAAATAAATATGAGTATGTCCTCTCTGGATACCTGTGATTTTAGTGGTCATGTTTCCATTAGGACTCCATGATGTTTTCAAGGTTATGGGAAAACAGGTCAGTAAGAAGACATGCCTACTCCATTTAGATTTTAAGATGAAGAAACATGGTTACCATAGTATTAACTAGCCCTTCTTTGCTTCTTCAAAGACTCTATTGCTGTAATGAATTCACACCTATTTATCTAATGTGAACATCCTTCCAAAGCCTTGCTACCTATCAAGTTACAAATCCATGTTAGAGCAGACATAGGAAATGAAGGAACTGTTGCATGTGAATGTATTCTTGCACAATCTTAGAAAATGATATGCTGAAAACACACCCTGAATATTAAAGATGAAAATCATTGATGATGAACATAAAAAGTTGAAAATTTTAGAGTCACAAGTTGAAACAGACATGTAGACATATTCAAAATCGTGATTGCAAAATACTACAAAATATCTGAGATGCAATTATGAAAAACCCTCACTGTTCTCCTTCAAATTTTGTGTGTGTGTTGGCAAGAAAATCCTGGTCCAGAAGACTGATTTATCCTCATTAGAGACAGTGTTTCACAAATGACTTCATTCTTTCTTTTAAGTGATGCTGAATCAAACCTCAGTCACTGAATTTCTCCTCGTGGGAGTGACAGACATCCAAGAACTGAACCTCATTTTCTTTTTTGTTTTCCTCACCACCTACTTTGTCAGTGTGGCTGGGAATGGAGTCATCTTGGTGATGGTCATCTCTAATCCAAGACTCCACTCACCTATGTACTTCTTCCTCGGAAACCTGGCACGTCTGGATATCTGCTACTCCACAACAACACTGCCAAAGATGCTGGAGAACTTCCTCTCTACAAACAAAGCAATTTCTTTCCTGGGATGCATAACTCAGCTTCATTTCTTCCACTTCCTGGGTAGCACAGAGACCATGTTGTTGGCTTTGATGGCATTTGACCGCTTTGTGGCTATCTGCAAACCACTTCATTACCCTGCCATCATGAATCATCAGCTCTGTACCAAGATAACCACCACCATCTGGACCATTGGGTTTTTCCATGCCCTGCTGCACTCCATAATGACATCTCGCTTGAACTTCTGTGGTTCCAACCATGTCTGTCACTTCCTCTGTGATATTAAGCCACTGCTGGAGCTTGCCTGTGGGGACACTGAGCTCAACAAATGGGTGCTCAATACTGTCACAGGGACCATTGCCATGGGCTCCTTCATCCTGACACTTCTCTCTTATTTCTACATTATCACTTCACTATTCCTCAAGAACCATTCTTGCAGCCTGCTTCACAAAGCACTGTCCACCTGTGCCTCCCACTCCGTGGTGGTTATTCTTTTCTCTGCTCCTGTTCTCTTCATCTGTATTCATCCTTCCTCAAGGAGGTCCCTGGATGTGGACCGCATCATTGCCATCATTACACTGTGGTCACTCCTGCACTAAACCCACTGATCTATACTTTGAGGAACAAGGAAGTGAAGGGTGCCTTGAGAAGGGTGATCAGGAGAAGGTTCTGACTTGAAGGAATATAGTGAATTCTTCTGAAATATAAATAACCAAGAAGGCATTTAGAATGATAAGAGGCTTCTTCAATTGTTTAGAATATATACATGCCATTGTGAGGCTCTTGGTTCAATCTCCAGTACTGAAAAACAAAAAGGGGGGGGGGAAGAAAAAGCAAGTTCTGACTGAAATATGAGAATTAAGTTTAATTTTTTTTTTAAAGTTTGGCTAGGTGTGTTGTCTGTAACCCTAGTGACCCTGGAGGCAGAAGAGGAGGATCACAGGTTTAAGGCCAGAGGCAGTCTGAATAACACAGTGATACATTGTCTCAAGGGCTGGGATTTAGCTCAGTAGAGTGCCGCTCTGCAGTCTCTGAGGTCCTGAGTTCTATTCCCAGCACCGCAAAAATGGGAGAAGGATGTGGCAACCCACTCCCAAGGCAATCCCAGAAAAAACAATCAGCCATTGAAAACCCTATGAGGTTCACTATGAGTCGGACACAACTTGATGGCACCTAACAACAACAACAACCTTGTCTCAAGATAAAAGATAAGAAAGGCACTGGGGATCAGTTCAGTGGTAGAGCACTTGCAAAGCATACATGATGCCCTGAGTTCAACCCTCAAGTACTGCAAAATAAACAAATAAATAAAAGTTTAAAAATGACTCAAGGATGCCAGGCATGCCTGTAATCCCAGTGGCAGGGAAGGTGGAGGCAGGAGGTTTGCAAGTTCGAGACCAGAGGCAGTCTGTGTAATTTAGCAAGACCCTGCCTCAAAAATGTAAAAAAAAAAAAAAAAAAAAAAAGGGCTGAGGGTGTAGCTCAGTGGTCCATCACTTGCAAAGCATGCAAGTGTGGGGCCCTGGGTTTAACCCCCAGTACCGCAAAAAAACAAAACAAAACAAAAAAAGACTCATGGTTAATCTGAACAATTCTAGAAACCCTATCTCCACACATGTTTCAGAAGTCATCTGATAAAATTGTTAATTATTCTCTAAAATACTATTAAAATGGAAGCAAAGTGAAAAAATCTCTCAAAAATCTTTCATCTCATTAGTGTTATTTTTTCCCTATTGATTTAGTGATAAGGAAATGAAGACTCTCAAAGCACTTACCGTTTTTGTCTTATTTACTTATTTCTATGTTTATCTTGACAGGTTTTAATGTGCCATAATATGGTATAATATGAGTTAAATATGAAGAACATGTCAATATTTTGTTTTATTTTCTTAATATGACACCAAAGTCATTCACTAAAAGCATAGAAGTTATAATTATTGAGGTATTTCTGGAGCTATTAAATGAGAATGACTATATTCCTTATGGGAGAAGGATGTGGCAGTCCACTCCCAGAGAAATCCATAAATAATCAGCCATTGAATACCCTATGAGGGGCGCTATGAATTGGACCCAACCTGAGGGCACCTAACAAAAACAACAAAACTATGTTCTTCACTTTCTATGCTCTTGCAAACTGGCTGGGGACTCTGAAAGGACATTGTTGTTGTTAGTGTCGTCAGGTTGGACCCAATCTCAGAAACCCTATGTACAACAGATGAAACACTTCCTAACGATGTGCCATGACTGGCACTATGTCAGTGATTCTCTTTTATTCATAGGGTTTCCAATGGCTGATTGTTTCAGGATTGCTTGGGAAGTGGGCTGCCAGGTCCTTCTCTCATTTTTGTAGTGCTAGGGATCCAACCCAAGGCCTCAGAGAGTGCAGAGCAGCACTATTCCAACTGAGCTAAACCCCAGCCCAGCTCTGAAAGGATAGTTGATTGTATATTCAACAATATTTAGAGTCACAGATGGAAAATAATATGAGAAGCCATTTTTAGCAGATGGAACATATACTTGCCTTTCTGTGCCTGCCTTATTTTTTTAATAGAATGTTCTCTAGTTCCATCCTTCTAGCAACAAATTATAAGATTTCTTTCTTCATTATGGCTGAATAATATTCTATCATGTATACATACCATATTTTCTTTATCCATTCTTTTGTTTATGTGTCCCTAGGCTGATTCAGTTCTTTAGCTATTATGAATAGTGCCACAATACACATGCTGAATAAGTGTCTCTAGTGTGTAAATTTAATTTCCTTTGTATGGATAACTAAAAGAGGGTCTGCTGGAAAATACAGAAGATTCATTTTAAATTTTTTGAGGAAGCACTGCTGCCACTGTGTAAATAGTTTTAGAGAGTAGACAACAATAACAACAATGCCAGTACTCCTGGCACTTGGGAAACATGGAGGCAGGAGTATAATGAGTTAGAGGCTAGCCTGTGCTCCCTAGCAATTTCATTCTAGGGCATCCTGTGCTACACAGTGAGACCCTGCTTTGAAAATAAAAACAAATAAACACAAAATGAAACAAAATAAAGTAAATAATAAATATAGACCTTAATTCCAGTAGGATAATAGGACGCAGAGGTAGCAGGATCTTAAGATTAAAGACAGGCTGAGTTATGTACTGAATTGGAGGCCAGTTTGGACTGCATATGGAGTCCTTCATTGGAAAAAATTTTTAATTAAATAAAAATACAAAAGACAAAAAACATGAAAATATATGTGCAAATGCATAAGATCATTATCCATCAAATGCAAACAAAAACTACAATTAGATATCTACCCATGGTTCTTGTTATTGTTGTTAGGTGCTGTCAAGTTGGTGTCCAACTTATAGCAACCCTACAGACAATAGGCAAAACAAGATTGTCAATCCTTCTCTGCTATCCATAGGGTTTTCAATGAATGTTTTTTGGGGGAGTGGGGTAGAGTAGGTTGCTGTGTCCTTCTCCCAAGCCTACATACAGCACCTTGTGTTCCCAGGTGGTCTCCCATCTGAGTACTAACCAGGCCCAACCCTGCTTAATTTTTGAGATCTGATGGGATCAGTCACCACAGTGCTATGGCTTCAGGCAAGGCAAAAGTAGAATTGGTTTACCAAAACCAAACTAAAACAAAACAAATCAATAAACAATTCCTGGGGAGCATATGCCTGCAGCCATAGCCCTGTGGCATCCGATCCCATCAGATCTCAGAAGCTAAGCAGGGTCAGGCCTGGTTAGTACCTGGATGGCAGACCGCCTGGGAACACCAGAAGCTGTAGGCTTGGGAGAAGGACCTGGCAACCCCCTCCCAAAAATCAATCTGCCATTGAAAACCCTATGAATAGCAGACAAGCACCGACAATAGTGTTTCCCCTGTGGTACAGAGGGTCGCTATGAGTCAGATACCGACTCGACAGCACCTAACAACAACAACAAGGGGAGTATATAGATGAAAACAAACTCTAAAATACCATTGATGGGAATGTAATTTAGAACAATCATTATGCATAAAATTTTAAAAGAAAATTTCAAAAAGAGTTCATGGTTCCTAAGCTCAGGGAATTTACAACATATTTAGGGAGAGGAAGTTTATATCTCACAGAATTTGGAAAACTCAACTTATGAGCTGTATGATTGAATCAATATACTTAAGAAGACATAAAAGAATGCAAGATAGAATATTCAGGATTAGCTTCATGGTGGGAGAAGTGAAAATTTAACTGATCCCTATAGGCCTGGTCAGTTAGGCTGAGGAAGGAACAACATCAGGACAGGAGTAGTCTGAGTGTTCATATCATCCAGCGTAGTTGTGCATCATCAGAAATGAGCATCAGCATGCCACCACAGTGATGAGACAGAGCAAGCGGACTGCCTGCTGAGGGGATAAATTCACAGTCACCCAGCAGAGATGGGCAGATGTGATGCAATAGGAAGCAGGACACTGGAGACTCAGGTCAAACTGAAAATGCTATGTAATTCTGGGACATGTTTGCAGCATGGATCATAATAATTAGTGAATGGAGTAAGAATAAGTAGTGAATGGAGCTAGTCAAACTGCTGGTGAATTAAGCCTAGAAAGAGATAATGAGAGAAAATCCAAATGAATTAAGAAAAAATATGAGAGAGGGACTGAAAGAAGAAACACTCTGTAGGCAAAAAATGTTACAATACTTAGTTCATATGTTAGAAAAATGAAAAAAAAATAGATCAATCATGTTACTGGGAAAATACCTGCAAGAAATAAGTTTTATTCTTGACATTAAAATGGAAGAAAACTGCATGAGCTGGAAAATAAAAACATCTAAGGAACTCAGAACAGTGAGGTGTACATAGCACTGTCCACCTGTGCCTCCCACTTCATGGCTGTTATTCTTTTCTATGCTCCTGTTCTCTCCATCTATATTCATCCTGTCTCAGGGAGCTCTCTGGACCAGGACTGGATCATTGCCATCATGTACCCTGTAGTCACTCCTGTTCTCAATCCACTAATCTATACTTTGAGAAACAAGGAAGTAAAGGGTGCCTTGAGAAGGATGATCTGGAGAAAGTTCGGACTTGAAAGAATATAATGAATTCTTCTGAAATATAAATAACCAAGAAGGCAATTAGAATGCGATGATGTGAAATTATGTTGCTTCTACAATCATTTAGCATATGTATTATGGAGGTAACTTAATAAAAGAAGTATGTATGAGAAAGTAAGTTCTAGCTGTACGCACCAAGGCATTTTATGTAACAAAGCAAAATTGGAATAAATGGAATAGTAATCAAAGAATTCTAATGATGAAGGTTTTATGGAAATAATAATTGATAAGATTGATTTGATATGTTTTCTTATATGCTCTGGTATGAATTCAAGTACACAAATATGTCTATATTGAATATGTATTATAAGGGTATTATTTAGGTCTGTTTATCTGAATCGTCAAACAATGATAACACACCATAATATTATCAATAAAATTATAATGCTTTTATGTTTTGTAGTTTTTAATGTATGTCCATGGTCATCCTGGGAAAAGTAAATTCTAAGTGAAATATATGAGTTAAGGAT
>VMDO01038071.1:0-13811 GCA_007922755.1 Pedetes capensis
AGTGAATTTTATTTTCAGTACAGGATCTATATTGTAGAATCACATTAGCAGCCTGGATATTATTCACAGAATCTCATATTTCTGTGGGATTTAACTGATGTTCTTAAGAAAATCTTTACAAACTTTTTAAATTTGGTAGTATTCACACATTGAAATGCTCCTTTATATTAATTACATGGCGGTGGTATAATTTTGTTTTTTGCAAATCTTTCCATGATCACCCAATTTGCCAGCATAGATGAAAATCCTAAACATATTGAATTTGGGCTACAACAGTTTCCCAGTTTAGTAAATTTTGGTGTATGGGTGTGTACATTGTGTGTTAAGTCATTTGATCAGGGTGAAGATACTTCAATCTCTCAAATCCAATGAGTTGGCTAGCTTTTAGGAAATTAGTTTTTACCAATATAAAATATGCCACTTTTAATAGCAAAAATCCAATTTAACTTCTAAGAATGATTTCATGTCATGCTCAATCAGAATATTGTAATATTGGAAATGTAACATTTCACAAGAATTTGAGGAAGTAGCAAGAAAATATCATCTTCTGAAATTGAAGCTAATATTATCAGTATAAGAAATAAAAATAGCCAGTGTCTGATGTACAACACTTAGTATGATGTCAAAGAAACAGCAATGCTAGCTATAAAGATTCACCCAAGGATATAATGTTTTAACAGAAAAATGTGGAAAAGGAAAGTGGAACTGAACCAAATAAGCACACACCACTTTGCTTTGTACATTATATAAGGTATACGATGTTCTGAGTAGGCAAAATCTTTCCAGGTTTTACATGCACACTTTACTATGGGTGATGAGGGCAGTCTGAGCAGACCAGCAGGGTATCCCAGGTCTGAGCCATGAAATGGAATGTCCTCAGGCTTCCTGAGGTTTATGAGGTAGAGAGCCTACTATATGTGATTTCATGCACAGAAAAAAAAGGGAGAAATAGCAACTTTGTCCTAAGAGAGCTGTGGGTCAAGTTCTGCCATCAAACTTTGAACATGAGTTCGGGGAGGAAACCTGGTAGTTACAACCATACAGAGTAGCAAGGTGGGGACAGATGATGTGTATGTCAGATTTCTGTCACTGTAGCAAAATACCTGAGATACACAACTGAAAAGAGGGAAATGTTCATGTTGGCTCTCAGTTGCTGAGATTTCAGTCCATGGTGGCTTGGTGCCACTGCAGCTGAGGTGAGACAGAGCATCATGGCAGAAGCACATGGCAGAAGAAAGCTGCTCACTTCCTGGCAGCCAAGAGCCAAAGAGAGAGGAAGGGATCCATGTCCCAGTAAAATCATTAAGGATAATTCCCCAGTGATCTACTTCCTCAAACAAAGCCTCACTTTTCAAAATCCACCCCCCACCCCAACAGTACCATCAGCAGTGACCAAACTTTCAAAGAAAGAGCCTTTGGGGAATGTCTAAAATGCATACTGTAACAGAAAGCTACATAATTTGCAAGGCTTAGAGCAAAATGAAAACTTAGGGCCCCTTATTCATAGCTGTTAAGTATTTAAGACTGCAGTAGAAAAACATTAAACCAAGTATGAGATCTTCTGGGTGCACAGCCCTGTGCAAGTGAATACACATAAAGGTGGCCCCAGGGAGGATGGAGCAAAGACAAAGGATCTCCACTAAGGCAACTTTTTGTGTCTTTAAAAAATGTTACAAGCTGGGCATGGTGGTGCACACCCATAATCCCAGCAGGAGAATTCCCAAATTCAAGGCCAGTCTAGATTACATAGCAAGGTTACAGTCAGCTACATAGCAATATGCTGTCAGAAAAACAAAATAAAATAACAAAATGGCAAGAAACTATATGTCAGGTTATGCATAGTACTGTTATGTATAAATGGTGTTTTCCTCTTCAGTTTTATCAAAGTTTTTGTGCAGCGTCCAGGTAATGCACAGCCAGTATTATTTCACATCACCAAGTAGAATTAGTTTTCATATCCTGTTTCAGTTAATTATTGAAAATGCAGTACAGACTGGTGATTTCATGATGTATATAACTTTGTTCATCTGAGGTGAATTATTTTATAATCTTAGTTTATAGTGTAATTTAGTCCACAGACCATCAAGTAATGACAAGTTTATTGTCATTCAGGGAGACTATATGGTACATTCAAAATTACCTTTGAGTTGTACTATTAACATACCTGTAAGACTATAAATGAATCAATTACATTATTTAAGTTTAGATAAAATTAATTTTATGGATGTGGCCGTAAGTAAATTAAGCTATTCAAAAGATAATATGTTTCCTTATTTGAAAATCAAAGATACATCAAGTCCTTTTCATATAACATTGACATAGTGTGTGTGTGTGTGTGTGTGTGTGTGTGTGTGTGTGTGTGTCCATGTGGGCACATATACATGGTCATATGCATATTTTAAAGAATTTCAACAAGGGTGGAAATGGGAGGCAAAAAACTTGGTCCCTTAGAATTGGTGTTTGTTAACCAAGTGAAGGACAAAAAGCCAACAACATTTGAGGAATAATTTTTAATCTATTTTTATTCATTTCTGATTCCAAGGCTATTAGCCTATGTCTAGCAGCTGCGTATTTATGTATATACAGAATGGGTAAATGTCTTCTCTGGGATTAATTACAAAGAAATGAAGGTGGTATCAGTTCTGATCAAATCATCATTGTCATTTCTTGAACAATAGCATAAGACAAATTAGAAAGACAAAATGTCCCTGAATTGTTGTTGGGGCCAGAACCTTTCCAGATTAGACTTTCTGTGCCTAAGAAATGATGGTTACAGGCAATTTATCCATGAGTTTAGGCTTTATAATAAAGACATAACTCTTTCCTTCTGAAAAAAATTGAAGTTGTTCCTGTATTTGAAAATGTAGTGCTGTACATCTGGCCTGGGCTATCCATGAGGATAACATAGGGGCTGGGTTTAGCAAGGTCACAGGTGAAGATGCTGACAGAGGTTGAAAAACACAGATTGGGACATAGTTGCTGACATGTGTTCTGTTTAAATTCCCCAGATAATCTCAATGTTCAGGGGAGTTTTTACAACTTTTAGTTTGGGACCTAGATGTGTCTAATTTATATTGCCCATAGAGGAAGAAACAAGAATATGTGCTTCAGTAGGGACAAATCAGACACTGTACACCCCTAAGCTTTGGCAGGCCTTGCCTGCTGTGGTTTACTATTTTAAATCTGGGAATTTGAGAAATGGAGATCTGAGTCTGGCAGATTACATTTACCCTGAAATGCAAAACCCTAGATCCTGTTGGCTTCTTGGGAGTAAAGGAATGGGAGACTTGGTTAAGGTACATTCAGTGAAGTACAAGCCATGTCATTGAGAATGCTCCCTTTCCTGAAAGTTGTTAAGAATTGTTATTTAAGACAGATGATGTTTAATAGCAGCCTTCAGCTGTAGCCCTGTGGTATCTGATCCTGTCAGATCTCAGAAGCTAAGTAGGGTTGGGCCTGGTTAGTACTTGGACCAGAGACTGCCTGGGAACCAGGTGCTGTAGGCTTGGGAGAAGGACCTGGCAACCCATTCCCACAAATCAATCAGCCATTGAAAACCCTATGAATAGCAGAGAAGCACTAACAATAGTGCTTTGTCTGTTGTACATAGGGTCCCTATGAGTCACACACTGATTCCATGACACCTAACAACAAACACAACAACAATGTTGAATAGAAACGTTGCAGAGTGAATGACTTAGCATGTGTTCGTTGGATGTGGTCGGGGGTAGGGGTGGGGGCAAGCAGATGGCTGGTGTCACTTTCATTGTAACTGGCTCTAGTGAAGAGGTAAGTTAGAAAACTGGGGTCTCCAAATGTGAGATCCACAAAATAATATTATTTGCAGAATCCAAAATCAATATAGTAAATACCACATACAACTACAGTCCACCAATTAGCTTTTATCATACCATGAATGTAGTTGCTAACAGCCTGGTGCTGGAAGATAAAGATCTTAAATACCTACTGCCTGTAACTTGTGGGACTTGAGGCATGTCACAATTCCCTCACCTATAAATTGGGAATATTAAAATTAAATAATCTGAGGAGTCATTTGGAAGCTTAAGTTAAAACTATACCAGTGTTTATAATGTAGTAGAAACTCAATTTATGTCAATGATGATCATTGTTTTGCGGATTATGCAACTCCAATCATTAAAAAAAAAAAAGACTGGGAATATTACTGGTAATTTAGCATTTGCTATGCTAAATAGTTTATAACTCAGAGCCAGTGAGACAAGCCTGCTATCAGGAGCTGTGAAGGGGGTGACTTATCACCAGGCGCACTTCCATCTGTTGCTGTTGATTAAACATGCCGTTGGAATTAAAGTTGTCACACGCTAATTATAAAGCTGGTGATGGTTAATTCATGTGCCTTTGAAATATACTCCCAGAGTAGCAGGTAAACAGTGTCGGCAATTATAGCATCTCATTAATTCGTAAAAAGTGATAATATTAGCTTGAATTGGGTGGTTAATAGTCCCCTTTCCTAGAAAAAACAAAAATTGTGCAGGGGTTGAAAAGCTTCCAGTCTGCTGCCAGATGTGAAATTTAAGTACAATTGGAAATTCAAGAATTTGCAGCAGGGGGTTTTTCCTTGGTAAGCAAATGTTAGGCTAACGGAGCTTAGCTTGGTGGCTCAAATACCATTTTGCTAACAGAAACACTCAGTTTGTTCCAGATTTCAAAGAAATGATTCCCCAGAGGGTCAGACAAATGGACAAATTTTTTGCACCTCCACATTTACTATAGCCACCCTCAATTTCCCTGGATGAGTGCCACAAGTCAATAGCAATAAACTACATTTCAGGACTGTGAGAGATATTCAGGCCAGCTGTTTAGTGTATGTCTCATTGTCTGGGTGATTAATACCTTAGTTAAGGTGGGGAGAGAAAAGAAATTCTGTTGGAGAACAAAAGAGTCACAGAAGTTTCTTTTCTTACCTTTACTAAGCATGCTTTTAGTGTTTCTTTTACAACATGGGGCATTTACTTTTTCTGAGCAATAAACTATTTTAATTATATGTTTCCCTGTATTTTAGAATCTTCCAAGTTTACAGATATTTTATGAAATTCCCTTTTAAAACCCATTCGTTATGAGAAAATAAATATCCCTTGCTTCTCTAGAATATGTTTACTTGCCTTAAACATTAATACATGCATGAATAAGCTGTATAGGTAAGAACTTCCTGTTAAAAAGAAATTAAAATGAATTTATTTATTGTTCTCATTTATTTTAACAATAATTGATGGTAAAATTATGCTTGTAATTGCTTTAGCCACTAGTGTTATCAGTTTTTTAAATTTTATTTTAGATTTTGATAATTTATCACTGATTAAAAGAAGAAAGGGAGCTAGCATTTATTGAGTACTGGCTATCATCCAGGCTTTTAACTTATATCCTTTTATTTAATATTCATCTTTACTTTATTTTAATTCCCATATTAAAGAAGAGAAAATAAAGTTCTTAGAAGAGAAATTGCCTATAGTTATAGAAAGAAGAGGTTGACTCCCCCCAAAAAAAAGCAAAACAAACAAACAAACAAACAACCCACCCCCCAAAAAAGAAAAAAAAAAACCTTAGTAAAGTAGCCAGGAGCTAAGGTGTCCACTTATAGTCCCAATGACTCAGAAGGTTGAGACAGGAGAATTATGAGTTCAAAGCCAGAGGTGGGCTGCATAACTTAACGAAACCCTGTCTCAAAATAAAAAATAAAAAGTTGGGCTAGGGGTGCAGCCTATTAGTAGAGCACTTGCAGAGTATGCGGAAAGCTCTTATTTCAACTCCAGAGTACTGAAGAAATAAAAAGAAAGAAGGAAAAAGAAACTTACTGCTGAAACTTGGGGCTGGAGTTTAGCTCAGCTGATAGAGGGCTACTCTGTGCTAAGGACTCAGGTTTGACCCCTAGCACCACAAACATGGAAGAAGGACATGGCAATCCACTCGTGAAGCAATCAGAAACAATCAGACATTGCAAACCTAATGAAGGTCCCTATGAGTTGGACCCAACTTGACAGCACCTAACAACAACACTGTAACTTATTAATTCTGATCTCTAATGCTTACATGCCTGTAGCTGTAGCCCTGTGGCATCCGATACCATCAGATCTCAGAAGCTAAGCAGGGTCAGCCCTGGTTAGTACTTGAATGGGAGACCACCTGGAAACATCAGGTGCTGTAGGCTTGGGAGATGGACCCAGCAACCCACTCCCAAAAAGTCAATCTGCCACTGATAACCCTATGAACAGCAGAGAAGCACTGACAATAGTGTTTCGCCTGTTGTACGCAGGGTCTCAATGGGTCAGATACAGACTGGATGACACTTAACAACTGCAATGCTTACATATATCAACAGAGAAAGGAAACAATAATAACAAATGATAAAATAAAAAGAAGTGGAAATAGGAGAGTTGGTGGTGATCTAAGAGGTAGATTACAAACTTGATTGATTATTAAATTCATAAACTATATGTATATTTTTTCCTTTTGGTTGATTTTGTGAATATTACATTTTTATTGGATAATGGTGAGTATGTTTGTTGAAACTATTTTTTTTTTTTTTTTGGCCAGGGTGATAAAAGACATAAGGATGAAAGTAATTAAGTTTACTTGAAAACATGCTAAAATGTAAATGATTATTGGATGCAAAAATCATTCTATACTTTTCAGTAAAATGGAGAAATTAATTCATGGATTTCTGACATAACCTAATATGCTCCCAGTCCATTGCAAGGCTTTGGAGAAAACATCACATAAAATTAAAGCTTAAATGCATTGATATTGACGACCATATTTCCTAAAGAGCTTACTCACATCTTCATTAGATCTGCAAAACTGTCATCTCTGGCTCTTCTTTGGCTTTAAATGTAATATTAATTTCCTTGTAAAATACTTTTGACTTTCTTATTGGTACAGAAGTTCCATGATTCCTTGGTCCTTGCCTTGATGGCAACTCAACTATTTCTTGAGTTTTGGGCTTCAAGAAATCTTGTGGAAAGGAGATTGGACTTGTTCATTGCACATTGTTTGCTTGTATGGAAATATCACACGGAATCTCATTAATAATTAATACATGTAAATAACAAAAAAGAAATCTTAAGTTAACATAGGACAAATCTGACTTGGTTCCTTTGATCCTGAGCATTTCATTTCAGTCCAGTCACTGAACAGATCAAATCCTATAAGAGAACTTTGGAAAAATATCAAATGAATTACACATCTTAAATTTATAAAATTGTATCAATAGCAGTTATTTGGCTTCTTAGTAGAAATTAACATATTCAAATCATAGAAAACCATACACTATTAAATTACTTGATTTTTTTTTTCTTTTCTTTTCTTTTTTTGTGGTACTGGGGGTTGAGCCCAGGGCCTCACGCTTGTATGCTTTGCAAGTGCTGGACCACTGAGCTGCACCCCCAGCCCATTTTCTCTGTTTCTCTCTCTCTCTCTCTCTCTCTTTCTCTCTCTGTGTGTGTGTGTGTGTGTGTGTGTGTGTGTGTGTGTGTGTGTGTGTGTGTGTTTAGTTTTTGAGACAAGGTCTCACTAAGTTACGCAGACTGCCTCTGGTCTCAAACTTGCAATCCTCCTGCCTCCGCCTCCTGAGCCAATGGGATTACAGGCATGCACCACTGTGCCCGGCTCATTACTTGGTTTCTTTAACAAACATATTGTTCAATGGATAGAGAAGGAGAACAGCAACTAATGTTTAATACAAAGATAAAAAAGATATTTAAAGAGTCATTAATATTACCAAGAAAACTAATGATTGATGTTGTTATTTTTGTTAGGTGTTCTTGAGTTGGTTTTGACTCAAAGCACCCTAAGTACAACAGAATGAAATTGTGCCATGCACAGGATTTTTTTTTAATGTTTCAGCCCATTGTTGCAGTCACTGTGTTTCTTTTTATTTTGGGTCATGCCACATCAGCAAATGGAAGTCCGAGGGGCTTTACTCCATTCCCATTATTAAAGCTGAGTCTTCTTTAAGGAGGCGACTTTCCCCCAGTCATCTTTTGAATGCCTTCCAACCTGGGAATCTCATTTTCCAACACTATGACAGTGCTTTTCTGCTATTCAATGGCTAATTGTTCTGGAAGTGGACTTCCAGGACCTTCTCCCTAGCTGATCTCAGTCTGGAAGCTCAACTGAAACCTGTCTACCATGCTGGTATCTGAAATATTGGTGGCATAACTTTCAGCATCATAGCAACATGCAAACCCCCACAGCATGACAAGCTGACAGACATGTGGTGAAATGATTCATATTAGATAGATAGAAAATACATAATATTATTATTTACTTTATTTTTAGAGTAGTTTTAGGTTGACAGCAAAATAGAGCAGAAGGTAAAGAGTTCCCTTATAACCCCCGCTCCACTTCACATACTTAGCCACCTCTACCATCAGTGTCTCACACCAGAATGGTACATTGGTTCCAGGTAGCCTACTCAACATACCTAAAGTTGGTACTGCTGATATTGTTTTACTCTTAAATATTTTATGCATTTGAAGTTTGTATTTATATACTGTTTTTTAAAAGTATATCATGATTGATAACACTGGAAAAATTATTTACTCATCAATTTTTCTCTAATTAAAATGGATGACAGAGAAATAAGGTCTAATATAAATGCAAAATGGCTAATTAGAATTTCTTTCCACCCAGCAAACTCATACATTCTTACACACACAATGTGAAGTTTGCCAAATTTATCAGTCAAATATTCACATCTACAGTGTTTATGAATTTTAATAGAATAAATATTCTTGATCAAAAGGTTTTTTAGGCAAGAACCTTAGAATTATTGATGCAGGAACCTTGAAGGAACCTTGGAGATCGTAAACAAATTTCCTTAATTTAATTTATTTCTTTCTCATTTACTATCCAGGAGCTCTCAGATTAGTATATCTGTGAAACTATATCAAGGGGTAGAATATTTAATTCATTACAAAAGCAGATAAAACTGCTTACTATCTATAGTATATTTTTAGAAATATGATTATATGCTGTTGATCTGTCAGAGTGATTTTCTAGTCTTAGAGACATCTGCCTCAATAGATTTATTTCCATGTGTACATAGATTAACTGCCATAATACTTTGATGGAAGACTTTTAGTTCCATAATGTGACTTCTACTTTGGGAAATCATAGAATGCTACAGACCAATGTGTAGATTTGGGAACAGATGATATAATGAAAACAGATAAGACTCCTATTGGATGAACTGAATATGTTCAGGTCTCCCTTTGCTCTGTTTTTAAATTGGGTAAAAACATTTTTTTTTCAAAAATATACATTTTTAATGGAATCTTTAAATGTATTCTAAAGATATATGAATCCTAAGGAATATATGAGATTTTTTCAAGACATTCAAATTCTTTATTAGTAAGTGTAAGGGGATCCAGATGTCCAGAACCAAAAAGAAGTATGTGAACAGACAGGCTCATTGATGGTCTCAGAGATGAGCCCATTCACCAAAGGCAGTACTTCAACAGGAAACCAGTAGACCTGTTCATGTATCAAAAAGGATGCTGAAAGTATAGTCAAAGGGAAATAGCAGGAGGAAAATCATCCTTTATATAAGAAATTAGTAAAATGGGCACAGTGGCACACTCCTATAATCCCAGCACCTGGGGTGGTAGAAGCAGGAGGATCACAAGTTCTAGACCAGAGGCAGTCTGCATAATTTGGAGAAACCCTGTCTCAAAAAAGTAAAAAAAAAAAAAAAAAAATGGGCTGGGGATGTAGCTCAGTGGTCCAACACTTGCAAAGCATGCAAGCACAAAGCCCTGGGTTCAACCCCCAGGACTGCAAAAGAAAAAGGAAAAAAAAAAGAAATTAGTAAAGAAAGATGCAAAATGATATGATAGATGAGTATTAGTTTATTCTTTGCTTTTGATGGCATGAGTTTCCTAAAAATATTTAATGAGTAGCTGCAACATATGATATGTAATGTTGCTTTAATATACTCAACACTAAATTGACAGCTTGGATTGACTTGGAATGGTGTGTTTGTAATGTCCGTGGGAAGTTTTGAGCATTTTTAAAATGGTAACTTTTTTTCTGTTTAAAATGCAAATAGCAACATTAATGCAAGAAGATTTTCTTAATAATTTTAGGAAATACATATTCATACTTCTTTTTGAAGCAAACAAAACCACTACAATCAGCTAAACTGGTTCTAAAAACTGGATGATTATGAATTAATCTTTGATAATTATTCAGAATGTGAGATACAAAGAAGACTTTCACAGTAGACCAAACTGAAGTTTTGATTTTTCCTTTGTTACTGATTATTTTTCAATTATTTTCAGTATTCTGGAAACAAATTCCCAAAGCTTACATTGTATCTTGCTGAATCTGCATCTTTGATCAGTGCAAATTCAGCAAGATTCAATGTAAGTTTTGGAAACTGGATTTTGGAAGCACCATTTCAGTCTTGAAGGATCATAAAAGTTCATGTTGACATAGGAGTTTCTGATTTTAAAACTGGTCATGCATATCTTCTGATCTAGCAGAAAGTTCTCACAAAGGAAAGACATTGCCTTCTCAGTCACACACTCTAGGCCCAAGGACTGGATTATGATTTAGTTGAAAAATGTGCTGTCTTTCCCTGGTAATCTGTGTCTGTTGCCTCAGAATATTGGCTTCAGAAATTGGCCAGCAGGAGGGTTACCTAAGACAATAGTGTTCACTCACTGGTTCCTTATTAGACCTCATAATAAATACCTAAGTACTTCAGTGAATCATATGGGCAACAGGAACAACTGGATACCAGACACATGTTGGGACATTCACACTTTCCGCTCTTCATATAAAAAGGGAAAATATTCATGTTTTAGGACTCATCAAACTTCACAAATAGGATTATTTGCAATGTACATCCCTAGTTGAATGTGGAAATATTTTCCTTTCATATTATTAGAAGGTAATTCCTTTTATATTTCTTACTATTAGAATAATGTCTTTTGGAAGCTAATTGTTTTCTGTAGTGCTGGGTATTGAATCCAGTCCCTTGCACTTGCTAAACCTGAGTTGTACCCCTAAATTATACTGCCACTTCCAAGTTAAATTTTATATTTACTTCTTCCATAATTGAAACAGACATAAGTACTGTATGTTATAATATCACTGCCTTTATGTTTTACTTGATTACCTCTTTAAATTTATAATAAAAATTAATAACAGCAACTTAGAGAGAGTATCAAATATATTTGTAATATGCACATGTGTCTTGGTGAAAATGTTTTCCAGTAACTTGAAAAACCTCACTCACACCACTTAAATATCCTCTGTCTTAAGTTTGAAAGATTGTGACAATTATTTTAGGATGGAAATGAGTAAAAGTAATTTTTCTTTGCTTTGAAAAAATTCAGAAGCTTGATCTTAGCTTTTATAGCAAACACATGTGGAATATACTGGATTGCAATCACCTTCCAACTCTAGAAGTCATAGATGTTGTTGTCCAGTTGGTGTCTGACACATAGTAGCACTATGCACAATAGATGAAACACTATGGTCATGCTTCTCTGCTATTCATAGGGTTCTCATTGGCTGATTGTTTTTGGGAGTGGGTTGCCAGATCCTTCTCCCAAGCCTATAGCACCATATCCCATCCACATACTAACTAGGCCTGACCCTGCTTAGCTTCAGAAATCTGTTGGGATCAGACATCACAGTGTTATGGATGCAGGTTAGAAGTCATAGATAGGGATATTTGAACTCAAGAGCCAGAATGGTAAGACTAAAATTTGTATTCCTTTTAGTTTTGAAGTGATTATATTTAATATGAAAACCTTAGTTATACCATACTCTATTTCTTCATTAGAGGAAAGAGAAGTTATTCATTATACCCTGTTACATTTGAAAGTAGATTTGAATTCATAAAAGTAGAAGGTAAGGTATTTGCCAAGGATTAGAATTGAGGGTGATCAGAGAGGTGTGGGCTAAAGGGCACAAAATTCCAATTAAACAGGAGGAATAAGTTCAGGAGATCTATTGTACAACATGAGTACTATAATTAATAACAATATATTGTATATTTGAAAGTTACTAAAAGAGTAGATTTTAAATGTTTTCAACAACAAAAAGATATAGCAAGTAACATTAGCTAATTAGCTTGATTTAATCATTCTAAATGTCCAGATAAAAATGCAAGGATTCATTATTTTTGTTAAAAAAATAAATTAGTTAAAATAAAACCAAACAAATTAGTGGTTTGATGGATGATTAGCTTGTGAAGGAGATTAACATTCTGATATCATTCAATGGAATTTTAATTTTCTTAGCAATGTTGCTGTGTATATTTAAATACCTGCAGCTTTAGAACATTTCTGGTGAGAAAACATATACATTTATCTGTGTGCTGACGACACTGATGGCAAATGTAATACATATTGTTTCTGTAGACTTATGGATGTTGAAAATGGCATTTCTTATCTTTCATTGTATTGCTTTCTTTGCATCCTACAAGTGCTGGACATTGCACAGACTCAAAAAGGTCATGCAGCATTCACACAGCATGTAACAAGAAGGAAACTTAAGGGTGAATTTCTGCCAGCTACCCTCTTCTTATGTCTGTAAAATCAAAATATAAAAGGAAGTCTCATTCTGACACTAGTCATAGTCTAAGTAAAACAGCTCTGAAAATGCTAAGCATTAATATCCTCTTATGTAAAACTGGTTTTGTTATTAAATTTTTAAAAATATTATGCACTAATGCAATGAAGAAAGGGCTAAAGAGTACAATCATAAATAGGAGACATATAAGGATGTAAATACATGTATATCTGTAAATGGCACAACAGTTTCCCTCCCCATAATCAATAGATGAGATGAATGGTTATGTATTGTTGTTGTTGTTGTTGTTAGGTGCCGTCGAGTCCGACTCATAGCGACCCTATGTACAGCAGATCGAAACACTTGCCGATTCTGTGCCAGGCAAACAATCTTATTTATGTTTAGGCCCATTGTTGCAGGCACTGTGTCAATCCATCTGGTGAAGGGTTTTCTTCTTTTTCGTTGACCTGCCACTCTCCCAAACATGATGTCCTTCTCCAGGGATTGTTCTCTCCTGACTACATGTCCGAAATATGTAAGACGCAGTCTGGCCCTTCTTGCTTCCAAGGAGCACTCTGGTTGTACTTCTTCTAGGACAGATCTGTTGGTTCTTTTGGCAGTCCATGGTATATTCAATAGACGTCTCCAGCACCACAACTCAAAAGCATCAATTCTTTTTCTGTCTCTCTTGTTCAATGTCCAGCTTTCACAACCATATGATGCCACTGAAAATACCATGGCATGAGTCAGATGCACCTTCATCTTCAATGTGACATCTTTGCTTTTCAATGCTCTAAAGAGATCTTTTGCCACAGCTTTTCCTAGAGCAATGCGTCTTTTGATTTCTTGACTGTTGCTTCCACGGGTGTTGATTATAGAGCCAACCAAAGTAAAATCTTGGACAACCTTAATCTTTTCTCCATTTAATGTGAAGTTGCGTGCTGACCCAGTTGTAAGGATTTTTGTTTTGTTGATGTTTAGTCGCAACCCATATTGAAGGCTCTGATTTTTGATCTTCATCAGTAAATGTTTTAAATCCTCTTCATTTTCAGGAAGTAAAGTGGTGTCATCTGCATAACGCAGGTTGTTAATGAGTCTTCCTCCAATCTTGATGCCACGTTCTTCCTCATAAAGTCCAGCTTCTCGGATTATTTGCTCAGCGTATAAATTGAAGAGATAGGGTGAAAGTATACAGCCCTGACGCACACCTTTCTCAACTTTAAACCACTCAGTGTTTCCTTGTTCTATTC
>VMDO01038072.1:0-13812 GCA_007922755.1 Pedetes capensis
ATGGACTCATGGATACTTATTTTCAACCTTAGACTATGTATTTTAATATCTGATAGGGTTTGCCTCCATCATTGTCTATCTTTTTCAAGTGTTTCTATTCTTATTTGTTCCTCCTATAGTACTCAATTCAGGGAAGAAAAATTGATGATATTTTTGTGGAGATTTCAGTAAATGTACATACAAATTTAGAATTAATTATCATCCCTTATGATGTTAAATCTGCCTATTCCAAAATATGACATGTCTTTTGATGGTTTCAAGTCTACTTTTTGATCTTTTAGAAGACATGTACCATTTCCCTCATATAAGTTTTGAACCTTGTTAAGTTTATGCCTAGCATTGTTACTTATTCTTTTCTAAAAGGTATAATTTTTATATCAATGGAATTTGGAGAGATATGGAATAGAGTATTATATACATGTCTAATCCTTCCCATTGGACCAGAAGTCCTAATCCATTTTCTTTCTTTTCCCTTTTCTTAATTGATTTTATTTTTTTAAGGTAGGATCTTGCTGTGTTGCCCAGGCTGGCTTTGCACTCCTGGGCTCAAGTGATCCTCCTGCCTCAGCCTTCTGAGTATCTAGGACTACAGATGGGACACATAAGGCTTGGCTTTAATTGATGTGTGTGTGTGTGTGTGTGTGTGTGTGTGTGTGTGTGTGTGTGTTAAAATGTACATAATATTTGTAATGTTAACTATTTTTAATTGTGTAAGTCAGAAGCATCAAATACATTTATAAATGTTGAGTACCATTCACCACTGTCTATATCAAATATTTTGTATTACCCCCAACATAAACTCAGTACCATTTGATGTATTATAGAAGAAGCCAAAATATTTTTTCTTTTCTCGCACAGCCAAAACTTCTGACACCAGATGTGTGAGACTTCTTTCCCCACACACCACAAATAATTCTGTGGTGGGAAACAGCTGGTATCCTCGTATTCAATTCAGTTTTCACACTCTCCACCTGGTGTCAGATCCCAGAAGTTAAAAGCTTAGTTTCACAAGGCTGCTCCCACTTCAGACACCAGTTGAAAATTCAGTCTTCCGGAACTTCTGACCAATCAGCTATAAACTGGGGTTTCCATGACTTGCTCCTCAAGTTCTATTAATTTGCTAGAGCAGCTCACAGAACTCAGGGAAACATTTTACTTATAGTTACCCATTTATTGTAAAGGCTATTAAAAAGGACACAGATGAACAGTCAGGTGGAAGAGATGCAAAGAGCAGGTTATAGAGGAAAAGGTGTAGAACTTCCAATCCCTCCGTGGGTGTGCCACCCTTTAGGAACTTCTTTGTGTTCAGCTATTCAGAGCCTCTCCCCAAATCCCAACTTTTTGGGGTTTTATGGAGGCTTCAATGCATAAGCATGATTGATTACATCATTAGTTATTAATAATAAACTTAACCTTCACCCCTTCTTTCTTCCCTGGTTGTTGGGGGGTGGGGCTGGGAGCTTCAACCCTCTAATCATATCTCCGTCCTGAAGCTATGTGGGCCTCCACTAGCCACCAGTCATTTCATTAGTATAAAAAACACATTCTTACCACTCTGGAGATTCCAAGGGTTTTAGGAGCTGAAGACCAGGAAACAGAAGGAAAATGAGGAAAGCCAAATATATATTTTACAATATTACACCATTGAACAATAACTCCCCTTCCCCTAGTCCCTGATAACTGCTATGCTGCTTCCTATCTCTGTGAATTTATCTATTTCAGGTACTTCACACAAGTGGAATCATACCTTTATCCTTTTGTTTCTGGCTAATTTCATTATGCATAATATTTTCAAGGTTCATCCATGTTGTAGCATCTATTAACCTTCCTTTTCTTTTTATGACTGAATAATATTCTCTAAACTATTTTTTCTTGTGAAACAGGGGTGCTCAAACCCCGGGACCATAGGCCTATGCCTGTCAGGAACTAGGCCGCACAGCAGGAGGTGAACAGTGAGCAACTGAATGAAGCTTCATCTGTATATACAGCCACTCCAAAAGGTTGGAGACCACTGCTGTAAAACATATTTGGTATTCTTTTACTTGATTGAATAGTAGTTCTAGTTTCATTTAAGTCCTAACTGGAACTTTTCTTTTCTTTTTTAAGACTATCTAACATTATTGATTCTCAATTTATTCAGTGATTGGGTTAGTGTTTGGTGTAAAGTATTATTGCAACATAGAACAAATGAAAGATTAAGGATAAATAACATCCAAGAAAAAAAGCTTTCACAAATTAGGAATTTTCAAACATTTATGTGTCAGATAATTCAGAACTAAAACAGAATGTTCTGTTCTTTTTCTTTTTCAGCCCAAGGAACCTTATGTTTCTTGTAAGCAAAACTTTAGTGTAGGAAAATGAAGTCTATTATGGTCACAATCTATTAAAATCTTCACATTATAAAACAAAAGATGGTTAGAAGTATAAAGCAGTATTTTAAAACAGATAGAAATTATTTAGCAGACCATTATGGAATGACATGAGTCCCTTGGTTTCATTTGTCCCCAGAAATGTTTTTGGTTTGTTTAGTAAATATCTGAATACAATTTTTTAAAAAACAAATATGAGATATCTTTTCCTAAATATACTGGATTTTTGTTTGTTTGTTTTGTTTTGTTTTGGTGTGGCAGAATGTTAAAATAGTTTACCATGGCTTTGTGTTATAGGCAAGCAGCAGATACATTAAAGTTATAGGAATTAATTATTGTTAGGTGCCATCGAGTTGGGTCCAATTCATAATGACCCTATGTGCAACCGAAGGAAACACTCCCTAACACTGTGCCATGCCCAGTACTATTGTCAGTGCTTCTCTGCTATTCATAGGGTTTTCAATGACTGCTTGTTTCAGGATTATTTCGGGAGTGGGCTGCCAAGTCCTTCTCCCATTTTTGTGATGCTGGGGATTGAACCCAGGGCCTCAGAGCATGCAGAGCATCATTCTACCAACTGAGCTAAACCCCAGCTGCAGAGGCCTTAATAAGCACCACAAAATGTTATGAAGTAGCACAAGATACACACAAACAACTTTGGATTTCCTCTGTCCTTCATTGTTGTAGAAAGTGGTCTCTTGCACTTAATGATGATATTCACTTTTTATTTGGGGAAGGGGAGTTAGTGAATGTAGAGACTTGCTGTTTGAAGCTCAGAAAACTTCCATAAAGCCACTTTTTTAGCCAATTAGTTCCACTTTTTTGTTTGCTATACATACCAAGATATTAGAGCCTGCTACTTTTCAACAGCTCCAAGAATTTTAACTGGAAAATATTATTTGCAAAAAGTTAGATACTTCAAATATATATCTTACAAAAACAATAACACATTATTGTTTTATGTAAAAATGATCCATGTTAATTATAAATTTAGGAACAGGGAAAAGTATGTTGTTAGGTGCCATTGAGTCGGATCTGACTCATAGCCACCCTAGGTACAATAGAATGAAACACTCCCCAACACTGTGCCATGCCTACCAGTATGTCAGTGCTTCTCTGCTAGTCATAGGGTTTTCAATGGCTGATTGTTTCCGGATTGCTTTGGGAATGGATTACCCACGTCTCCCATTTTTGTGGTGCTGGGAATCAAATCCAGGGCCTCAGAGAGCGCAGAGCAGCACTCTACCAATGGTGCTAAACCCCAACCCCAGAGAAATGTATAATGAAAACAAATTATAATATTTTATAAAGGCAAGATAATCACTATTAAACTTTCTAGACAAAGCCCAGGATGGTGGCTCATATCTATAATCCCAGTGATTTGGGAGGCAGAGGCAGGAGGATCACAAGTTTGAGACCACAGGCAGTCTGCATAATTTAGTGAGCCCCTCTCTCAAAATAAAAACTAAGAAATTGGGCTGGGGTTACAGCTCAGTGGTACAGCACTTGCAAAGCATGCAAGCTTGAGACCCTAGGTTCAACCCCGCAGTACCAGGAAAAATATTTCTTGACACATATGTAAGCTTTGTTATAAAATGGCAGAAGTTTGGAAGCAAGCTGGTTAATCAGTGACCAATTAAATAAATAATGATATATCATATAAAAAATAAGAAAATGCTTTATGCACTGCAACTAAAAACCAATAGGCTTTTTGTTAAATAAGAAGAGTAAGGTAGAAAATGCTGCCTTTTCTGGGAGAAAAATGAGGCAGGATAGAAAGACAGGGAAAATTTGGGGGACATGGGAAAGAAAGGGCTTCTCTCATCTTGGGAAATGATCTGAGTCTTATCAGTCAAGAATTCCAGCACAACCAAAAGAAAAGCTGCTGTGAGAACTGCCTCCATAGAAACCAGTGCTTCCCTAAAAATCTCACCAAACTAGATTATGGACTATAATAATTAAAGTTAACAGACCTAGGTAATTTCCTTAAGACTAGATATAGTAGAAATTTCTTCGACTATTCCAATCTAGGCATTTTAACAATGCTCCTTTTCCAACCTGTAAATCTATACTATACACTCACTGAGACCCTACTGAACAATGTAACTTCAAAAGCCCCAAATCATACATATACCCATTGTGAAGACACCCAGAGACACTCTTCTCTCTAGACACCCCTGCTTGCTCTGAAGTGTATATGATCTCTTACCCTTCATCTGTTAATGTTAGGTGCCATCAAGTAGAGCCCAACTCATAGCGATCCTCATAAGGTTTTCAATGGCTGATTGTTTCAGGATTATTTCAGGAGTGGATTGCCAGGTTCTTCTCCCATTTTTGTTGTGCTGAGGATTGAACCCAGGTCCTCAGAGAGTGCAGAGTGGTGCTCTACCAAATGAGCTAAATCCCAGCCCTACCCTTTGTCTAATAAACTCAAAATTCTACATCACTTCTTTGTTTTGTCCTGAAATTCTTTTCCATGACTGAGACAAGGACCTGGCGTCTGATATGAGTGGCTGTCTCTAGAAAGAGTACTCCTTAGGACATGCGGTAACATTGGGGTACATCACCCCAAACTTTCTGGCAAAAAGATGGAGATATATGAAATATATTCATATTGGCTTAGATGCATTTGTTAAGAAAGAGGAAAAGATACATAGGAAATAAGTAAAAATAGTTAACTATACGGGATAAGGGAAGAAATGAGGCTTGCAGGAATCACACTGGGAACGAGATTTCTCAATAGCCACACTTTAATTTTGATTTTTGAATCACGTGAATGGATAACTTTAAAAATTTAACTTTAAAAAGTTAAATTAATATAAGCTTTAACTCTGAAACATAGCCTTATGTTTACATCCAACTTGAGGAAAGGCACATAATTTCTGCATTGCAAATGCAATAATTTATTACAACCAACACCAGAAACTTTAAAGTATTCATTCTTTTGAATGAATGCTTTTATTTTTTCAGTTTCTTTAGTTTTAACAAAGACTGGTTTATGGTAATCCAAGAAACAAAACTGTTACCTGTTTGTTGAAGAGAATAGAAGTAATTTTTTTCTCTGTAATGCAAGAGTTGATTAGGAATTTAGTTGAAGCTGATGTGGACTATTTTTTTTTAAAGGAAAACTGACCAAATATGAACAAATAGGGTAATAGCTAAATTACCAACTCCTGATACTTAGCTGCCTGGGGGGTAGTAATTTAATTTGTCATCTTACATCCCTGGTAAGGGTTGTTTGAGAACATATTTTATGTGAGAATATTACAGAGTATTCAGTGCAGCTGCAAGAACATGGCACATGCGTAGCAAGCTTTCTGAGGAGTCTGAAAAGATTTACAAGAATCAAGGCATAGAAAACTGTATAAAAAGAGAGTGTAGCTTAGTGGTCCTGGGTTCAATCCCAAGCACCACTAGAAAAAAAAGTATAGAAACAAAACTTTTATACCTAGAACTACAAAACAACAATAACAAAACAAAAAAACTCTATGTTGGCCATTTATTCACTGAGAAGAAGTGGCAAAAACTGATGAAAGAAGCGCTCTTTGAGAGGAAAGTGAGCAAATGAAAGGGAGGTGGGCCCAGGTCCTAAAGAACTGCTGGAGAAACAAAGACAATTGGCAGGAAAGGAAGGCTGGAGAAGCCCGAGGACAGGGGCTAAAAGATGGAAACCAGCAGAAGAAGAAATGAAAGGAAACCAAAAATATCCATATCAGACTGTTGTGTGTATGTGCTGTGCTATAAACTGACCTTTTGGATGAAGACTTGGAAGACTAGCAATAGCCTAAATCGATGAAAATTCCATTGACCAGCATTGTGGCTTTAACAGAACAAAAAAGCAAAATTGATACATTTTAGGGAGGCTTTTAATTAAAATTTTAACTGTCATGCAATTATTTATACGGGGTACAGTGTGGTCATTTGATACAGATACCACTGTGGAGTCCGATCATGTTAGATCTCGGAAGCTAAGCAGGGCTGGCCTGGTTAGTACTTGGATGAGAGACCACGTGGGAACACCAGATACTGTAGGCTTGGGAGTTGGACCCGGCAACCCACTCCCCAAGATCAATCCGCCATTGAAAACTCTATGAACAGAAGAGAAGCACTGACAATAGTGTTTTGTCTGTTGTACATAGGGCCGCTATGAGTGGGACACCCACTCGATGGCACCTAACAACAACAACAAAAATACAATGTGTAATGTTCTAGTCAGGGTAATTAGCTTTTCTACCTCCTTAAGCATTTATCATTTTTTAATTTTATTTTTTATTTTTTTCCTTGGGGACCTTTGGCTGCTTCTGTTCTACTTTTGTTGTAAACTATAGTCATCCACTGGGCAGTAGAACACTAGAACTTAATCCTATCAAACTGTATTTTGGTGCCCAATATCTGACCTTAGGCAGATTTTTTTTTTAAGGGTTGGGAAGTTGTGGCAGATGATCTCAAAACTCCTTTATAGTTCTAAAACCAATTCTTCAGATGCAATGTTTACGGAATTACTTCTTAAACCATGTGCATATAAGGTGTCATTTCTGTTGCATCAGTGAGAAAATGTATCATGAAAACTAAGTAACAATATGGGGTTGGAAAATTTGTAACTAGTAGAGTAAAGCAGCAGTTCTCCCATCGTCTTAGCATGTTTTTAAGATGAGTCAATTTTGTATTTGTTCCTTTTTATTGCTGAGTAGTATTCTATTGTATGAATATACTTCATTTGCCTGTTTGTCTGTTGTCGGGGTTTTAGCTCTAGCCCGGCTAAAGTTAGGGCCAAACCCTCAACATAAACACGTGGTTGATGTCGGGCAAGAAGGACCTCGGGAGACCTTCAGATGGTTGGAGAAGGACAGGGAAGGTTTATTGGGGTGCTCCCCTTATGGAGAGCAAGGAGGAAGCAGCCCCTATAGAGCAAGGCTCTATCCCTTTAAGTGCTGGCTCTAGGCCTGTAGCATAGAATGCTGCAGGCTTTTGGGGCTGGGATTTAGCTCAGTTGGTAGAGCACTGCACTGCAGTCTCTGAGGCCCCGAGTTCAATTCCCAGCACCACAAAAATGGGAGAAGGGCCTGGCAATCCACTCCCAAGGCAATCCCGAAACAGTCAGCCATTGAAAACCCTGTGAGGGTTGCTATGAGTCGGATACCGACTCGATGGCACCTAACAACAACAACAACAACAAGTGCTGGTACAGCTCAGCCTTAAAGGCACAGCCACTGCCGCTGGTGTTCAGTTGAGGTCCGATGGTCTTGACTCTCGCGGCTTGCCTTCTTTACCCCCCTCCTTCCCAAGGATGGGAGGAGTTGGGAGGCTCTTCGTGGCTTGCTAGATGCCTTCAGCTCTTCAGGGCCCCTGCGCTTGATCTCGCCGGCTTGCTAAATGGTCTTGCTGGAGTAGGGAGCGCTGGTCCAGGTGATGAGGTTCAGGAGATGGTCAGAGAGGCCAGGATCGGTGGTGCTACAGGGATCATAGGGTGAAGATGGGGTCCAGGAGCCCTGCTTTTATAGGGTCCTGGAGGGGTCACATGGTGGGGTTCAGCCAATCAGGGCACACAGCTGGCACGTACAGGGGGCAAACGGACATAACTGCCAAGTGGAGACAGTTAATACCTGCAAGGTGGTGAGGGTAGCCAATCAAAGTTAGGTGGTTAAGGCTGGTCAAGCTGGCCGGGGGCCATCTTTGCTCACTCGATGGGAGGGGCTGTTTTGAGCGAGTGAGATGAGCCCTGGGGTCAACTAGGGGTCAGCCCCTCAGGTTGTTATGAGGGACCCTAGCTGGGAAATATAATTTTAAAAATCCCCAACAGTCTGTAAGTAGATGAAGAAAAATTTTGGCTTTTGACTTCAGTATTACAGTTGATATGAGCATTTGTATAAATGCTTTGTTTAGATATTCATTTTCCTTTTATTTATTTACCTTCAGTAAGTATCCTGGAGTAGAATCTCAGTTGTATGGTGATTATTTTAACTCTAGAAGGGTCTGCCAACCTGTTTTCCAAAATGTTTGTGCCATTTTACATCCCTATCAGCAGTGCATGAGAATTCCAGTTGTGCTGCATCCTTGCCAACAACTAGAATGATCTGATGTTTACATTTTAAACATTCTAGTAGGGGTACGGGATAGGGTTTGGCTCAATTGGTAGAGTGCCACTCTGCACTCTCTGAGTCCCTGAGTTTGATCCCCAGCACCACAAAAATGGGAGAAGGAGGTGCCAATCCACTCCCAAAGCAATCCCAAAACAGTCAGCCATGGAATACTGTATGAACAGCAGAGAAGCACTGACATAGTCCTGGGCATGGCACAGTGTTGGGGAGTATTTCGTTCTATGGTACATAGGGTTGCTGTGTGTAGGACCTGACTCAACAGCACCTAACAACAACAGTAGGGGTACAGTAGTATCTCACTGTGCTTTTTTAAAATTTAATTTTCATACAGTATAATCAGTTTGATTAGAGGATTGTCATACAATTGCATCATGTATTTTGCAGCTGTTCTCTTCCTTACTACTGGCCTATGTTGGTCCCCCTCCTCCTCCCACTACTCCCCTCCCCCTCAGATAAGTCCCCTTATATTTTTCAAACTTCTTGTTGTTAGGTGCCATCGAGTCGTGTCCAACTCATAGCGACCCCTATAGGGTTTTCAATGGCTAACTGTTTCAGGATTATCTTGGGAGTGGATTGCCAAGTAGTTCTCCCATTTTCCAAACTGAGTAACATATATATATATATATATATATATATATATATATATATATATGTATATATCACATTTTTAATACATTCATCTGTTAACGGACACCTGGGCTGATTCCACATATTGACTATTGTGAACAGTGCTGTAATGAACATGGAATTGCAAGTATCTCTATGATATGAGCACTTAGAGTCTTTTGGGTACATACCTAAGAGTGGCACAGATGGATCCTATGGTAGTTCTATTTTTAGTTTTCTGAGGAACCTCCATACTGATTTCCATAACGGCTATGCTAGTTATAGTTCTGCCAGCAGTGAGTTAGGGCTCCTTCCCTACTCCTCCACATCCTCCTCAGCATTTGTTGTTTGGTTGATGCTGGCCATTCTGACTGGGATGAAATAGAATCTCAATGTAGTTTTGATTTGCATTTCTCTGATCATTAAGGATGAACATTTTTTCATATATTTATTGGCCATTTGTTTTTCTTCTTTTAAGAATTACCTATTCAGTTCCATTACCCAATTATTTATTGGATGGGTTTTTTTGGCATTTAAGTTTTTGAGTTCTTTATGTTGTTGTTGTTGTTAGGTGCCATCGAGTTGGGATCTGACTCAAAGCTGTGGGACACACATCTCCTGGTCTGGCCCGGATGTTCAGATGGGCAGTGCTGCCATGCACACAGATACTAAACACAATTCACTTGGGACTCTCCGGTGAGGGGTGCAGACTCCTGCAGCCCTCAGGAACACTGGGAGACGGGAGAAAGGAAAAAGTCTCAGACGCTTTTTCCTTGCGGGGACAAACACAGCTCTTTATTTCTCTGCCCTTATCAGGGCAGAGAGAAACCCAAAGTGTACAGCTTTAAGTGTTAGCAGCTCTTATACTGCCTCAAGGGCAGATGCTTCCATGTTGGTGGTCTTGGTGGTCACGAGGAGAGAGTTCTTGCTTTGTCAGTGGTCCGGGCAAGAGAGAACCAATCAGGTTCAGGGGATTTGTGAAGAGTTTTGCACAAACGTCCAGTCAGGTTACTTTCATTTTCCCTATATTTATAATTTACAAACCAGATCTTTAAAAGCTGTTTTCCCAGTTTTGGGGTTTTTGCCAGCTTCCTCCCAATTTCTCCTTACAATCATGACCCTACATATAACAGGTGAAACACTATTGTCAGTGCTTCTCTGCTGTGCATAGGGTTTTCAATGGCAGATTGATTTTTGGGAGTGGGTTGTCAGGTCCATCTTCCAAGCCTACAGCACCTGGTGTTCCCAGGTGGCCTCCCATCCACGTACAAACCAGACCTGACCCTTCTTAGCTTCTGAGATCTGATGGGATCGGATGCTACAGGGCTACGGTTGCAGGCAAGTTCTTTATACATCCTAGATATTAATCCTCTGTCAGATGTATAGTATGCAAAGATTTTCTCCCATTCTGTGGGCTCTCTCTTTATTCAACTGATTATTTCCTTTTCTGTAGAGAAGATTTTAATTTCATATAATCCCATTTTTCAATTCTTGGTAATACTTCTTGGGCTATTGAAATCCTTTTAAAGAAATAGTTGCCTATACATATGTTTTCATCTAGTCATTTCAAAGTTTGCAGTTTTACATTAAGATACTTGGTCCACTTTGAATTGGTTTCTGTACAGAGTGAGAGACATGAATCAACTTTCACTTATTACATGTGGATATCCAGTTGTCCCAGTACCATTTGTTGAAGGGGCTGTCTTGTCTACAATGTATGCTTTTGGCACCTTTATCAAAGATCAAGTGGCTGTAGCTGTGTGGGTTTATTTCTGGGTCCTCTGTTCCATTCATCTTCACGCTAATTTTTATACCAGCACCAAGCTGTTTTTGTTACTATGGCCCTGTAATATAATTTGATGTCAGGTATTGTGATGCCTCCTACATTGCTCTGTTTAGGATTGCTTTGGCTATTTGGGGACTTTTATACTTCTATATGAATTTTAGGATTGTTTTCTTCTATTTCTGTGAAGTATATCATTGGAATTTTTATGGGGATTGTATTGAATCTGTGTATCACTTTTGTGAGTATAGTCATTTTCACAATATTCATTCTTCCAACCATGAGCAAGGGAGGTCTTTCCATCTTTTAGTGTCTTCTTCAATTTCTTTCTTTGCTGTTGTTGTTGTTGTTAGGTGCCGTCGAGTCGAGTCTGACTCACAGCGACCCTCGTAGGGTTGTCAATGGCTGACTGTTTCAGGATTGCCTTGGGAGTGGGTTGCCACGTCCTTCTCCCATTTTGCAGTGCTGGGAATCGAACTCCGGACCTCAGAGACTGCAGCAGTGCAGTGCTCTACCAACTGAGCTAAATCCCAGCCCCATGTCTTTCTTTAGTGCTCTGAAATTTTCATTATAAAAGTCTTTAGGTTCCTTGGTTAGATTTATTCCTAGATATTTTTTGAGACTATTATGAATAGAATTGTTGATTTGATTTCTTTCTCATCATGTTTGTTATTAGTATATGGGAA
Organism: Pedetes capensis; assembly: GCA_007922755.1. Lineage (NCBI taxonomy): Eukaryota > Metazoa > Chordata > Mammalia > Rodentia > Pedetidae > Pedetes > Pedetes capensis. Next base: position 11,543 of record VMDO01038072.1, read on the forward strand.
TGCTATTGAATTTTAAATATTTATTTTGTATCCTAACACTTTGTTGAAGGTAGTTATCAGATCTTAGAGTTTTCTAGCAGAGTCTTTACAGTCTTTTAACTATAGGAACATATCATATGCAAATAGGAATAATTTGACTTCTTCATTCTCTATTTGTATCCCTTTAATTTCTTCTTTTTGCCTATTGCTCTGGCTAAAACTTCAATCACTATATTGAGTAAGAGTGAGGAGAGTGGACATTTTGTCTCATCCCTAATTATAGAGGGAATGCTTTCAGATTTTCCCATTTAGTATCATGTTGGCTATAGATTTGTCATATTTAGCCTTTATAATGGTAAGGTCCCCCACATGTCTGTCAGTTTGCCGCACTGTGGGGGCTTGTGTGTTGCAATGAGGCTGAGAGCTCTGCCACTGTAACCTCGGACATGAGCAAGGTTACCCATGGTGGACAGGTTTTCAGCTGAGCTTCCAGACTAAGAAAGACTAGGGAGTAGGACCTGGCGAGCCAATCCCAAGGCGGCTAGCCATTAAAAACCCTATGGATAGTAGAGAAGCACTGTCAGATATAGTGCCGGAAAATGAGGCCCCCAGGTTGGAAGGCGCTCAAAAGACTACTGGGGAAGAGTTGCCTCCTCCAAGTAGAGTCTACCGTGATGACGGAAATGGAGTAAAGCCCCAGGGTGCTCAACTTGCTGATTTGGCACAACTCAAAATGAGGAGAAACAACGGTAAACATCCATTAATAATTGGAACATGGAATGTACATAGTATGAATCTAGGCAAATTAGAAATTGTTAAAAGAGAAATGGAGCGCATAAACATTGACATTCTAGGCATCAGTGAGCTCAAATGGACCAGCATAGGCCATTTTGAGTCAGACAATCATATGGTCTACTATGCTGGGAATGATAAACTAAAGAGAAATGGTATTGCATTCATCAACAAAAAAGACATTTCAAGATCTGTCCTGAAATATAATGTTGTCAGTGATAGAATAATATCCATATGCCTACAATGAAGGCCAATTAATATGACTATTATTCAAATTTATGCACCCACCACTAAGGCCACAAATGAAGAAAGGGAAGACTTCTATCAGCTTCTGCAATCTGAAATAGATCAAACATGCAATCAAGACATACTGATAATCACTGGTGACTAGAATGCAAAGGTTGGAAACAAAGGAGAAGGCTCAGTAGTTAGAAAATATGGTCTTGGTGACAGAAACGAAGCTGGAGATCGCGTGATAAAATTTTGTCAGACCAATGACCTTTTCATTGAAAATACATTTTTTCAACATCATAAACGGAGACTATACACATGGACTTCACCAGATGGAACATACAGGAATCAAATTGACTACATATGTGCAAAGAGACGATGGAAAAGCTCTGTACAAAATGTTAAAACAAGACCAGGTGCTGACTGTGGATCAGACCATCAACTTCTCATATGCAAGTTCAAACTGAAGCTGAAGAAAATTATTAAAACAAGTACACGAGAGCCACGGTATGACCTTGAGTATATCCCACCTGAGTTCAGAGACCACTTGAAAAATAGGTTTAATGCATTAAACACAAATGACAGGAGACCAGAAGAGTTGTGGCATGACATAAAAGATATCATTCAAGAAGGAAGCAAAAAGTTCTTTAAAAGACAAGAAAAAAAGAAAAGACCAAATTACATGTCAAGAGAGACACTGGACCTTGCCCTTGAACATCGAGCAGCAAAAGCAAAAGGAAGACATGATGAAGTTAAGGAACTAAACAGGAGATTTCAGAAGGCAGCTCGAGAAGACAAAAACAAATATTATAATGACATGTGCAAGGAGCTGGAGGCAGAAAAACAAAAGGGCAGAACACGCTCTGTGTTTCTCAAGCTTAAGGAAGTGAAGAAAAAATTCAAGCCTCGAGTGGCAGTAGTGAAAGATTCTACAGGGGAAATATTAAATGATGGGGGAAACATCAAAAGAAGATGGGAAGAATACACGGAGTCATTATACAAGAAAGAATTGGAAGAGGTCCATAAAGCCATGAAACACATGAAAAAGTGCTGAATATCCCTAGCCATTAGGGAAATGCAAATCAAAACAATGTTGAGATTTCACCTTACACCAGTAAGAATGGCCAAGATCAATAAAACAAACAACAACAAATGCTGGCGAGGTTGCGGGGAAAAGGGAACACTTTTACATTGTTGGTGGAGCTGTAAATTGGTGCAACCACTATGGAAATCAATATGGAGGTACCTCAAAAAACTAAAAATAGATC
>VMDO01038073.1:0-13811 GCA_007922755.1 Pedetes capensis
TTGAGCTTTATAACTTGCATAGGCTATGAGTATATATGCATATATTTTGTGTGAAGTATTATATGAAAATAATTTTTAAATGGAAACAATGTAAAACTCTTAAAAGAATATGCAGATATTCATACATTAGAATGTAAGGTAAGCTTATTTAGTAACCAGCTAAGATATAAAGGTAGATAGATGCATGTATATATACACACACTTGATACATAGATACACAGACACATAGATAAATAGAAATGAGGGAATGAAGGAAGCAGAAACAATACCAGTGTATAAATAAAGGACATTGAATAAAGTTTAAAAACACCAAAGCCAATTTGCTTCCTGTTCCTACCTCCAGTCAAGGCATTAGATATATTCCACAATTATTAATGGCGAGTGTGAATCAGTGTTGTTGTTGTCAGGTGCCTTTGAGTCAGTGTCCTACTCATAGCCACCTTATGAACAGCAGGCAAAACACTATTGTCAGTGCTTCTCTGCCATTCACAGGGTTTTCAATGGCTGGTTGCTTTTTTTAAGTGGGATACTGGGTCCTTCTCCCAAACCTACAGCACCTGTTGTGCCCAGGTCTCCCATCTAAGTCCTAACCATGTCCAACCCTGCTTAGCTTCCAAGATCTGATGCCACAGTGGTATGGCCGCAGGCATGAATCAGTGAGGTACCACTAAATCAGATACATTGTTCAAGAACATATTTAGAAAGAACTAAACTTAAGGATCTATAAGAAAACAACAATGTATACATGTATTGAATTTTCAGTCTGTTGAAATTTCTGAAAATGAACTTCAGCTTCAAATGACTTTAGTGAAAGTGCTAAAGTGGATTAGCTTGAAATGAGTAGAACTAAACAGTACAGGATCTAAGCTAGAGAGAAACCTGGTTTACAAAATTAATTTCTTAATCATAAATTCTTAAAACTCAGTCCTTTTTCATTTTCAGAGCTTCTTGAGATTTTGAAATTTTATGGCTTCAAATCTATTTGGGCTTATTTTAGGACAGGAATAATAGCAGCACACCCACATACAGATTGCTTTGCATTGTCACACAGCTCTACTCTAGGGTGAGAGAATAAGAATGTTCACCATTTAAACTGATCTCCAGTGACAAGCAAAATCTCTCTTCTCCCTCTCCTTTACCATCCTCTTCTATTATTCTGTGCATCTCTCTCTCTCTCTCTCTCTCTCTTAGCCTTTCTGTCTCTGTCTCCCTCCCCCCTTTTGGTTTCTGTCTCTCACTTGCTTTCTCTCTCTCTCTCTCTCTCTCTCTCTAGTACGCCATTAGAGATTATGAAAATAGACTATAATTGTTATGGGAAGGGGAAATCTGATCTACACAATCAGTGATAGTTTATCCTCTTACTATTCATAATCCCTTGTCAATAGTAGCATGTTTTAATCCAGAATAAGCCAGTGACTTTTTTATATTTCTACATTACCTGAAGCCTTAAAAGAGAGTGAAGGGAAAACTGCTTAAATAGTCAACATATAAGGAGCATCTGTTTCATTAACTTCTGTCCTTTGAACAATCCACAAAGTATGGTTCTTCTAACAGTATTCATCACAATCAGAACTTATTCAACACAGGCAGATTTCTGAGATCTGGTTCTTGTTAAGTCACTAACGTGAAAAGGCAGCATTGATACTGTACAGAAAAAGGCCAGAATGCATCATTTTGGCTATACTTTTGCTCTCTTCTATTATTCTGCAAGATATGTTTCCTGCTCGGACTTAGTTTTCTGTTGTAGAGGGTCTAGTTTCACCCCCATGAAACATTAAGGCAAATCAATAAAATGTTATATTCCTGGGGGAAAAACTTTAAAATACAAACAGGCCATAAATGATTTATACTTTAAGAAGAAGTGACATGAAAAATTACTATTCTGAAAACATAACAATGTGTTACCTTTATCATATGCAGTGTCAACATACAATATTTACAAGGACTTTTTTCTTTTCCTTTCAACATTGGAAAATTAATAAACCTAGTTCAACTCATACTTCTCATTTTCCTTTGTTTGGGTACAATCAATTTTATATCTATTACAAAATAACAACTATTAAATCTGTGTGCTTTTTCTATAAAACTCATAAGTCATGTACATGCATCATAAATATTACATGGAGAAAGATTAACTGGATCATTTGGTTTTTCTCTCTGTTTGGGCTCAGAAGCTACTAATGTTATATAGAAAGGAAACCAAATGCCCTTACACATCCCTAGTACTCTCTGTTATAGTAAGAAGATATAGACATGTGTTCTCTGCCTCCATTCAATTTTTTCCACTTTCTGTTTCCCCACTGATTTCTTATTTTGATTTTTTTTGTTTGACCATGATCTCCTACATGGGAGTTGCTTTAGTACCCTGTGACATCAGTCTCAGAATAATCGAACTTGCAATATCTGTGCACTTTTTCCATTTCTTCACAATCTAATCCTCTTTAAAATTGATATGTTGTTGTTGTTATGTGCCGTCTAGTTGTGTCCGACTCATAGCGACCCTCATAGGGTTTTCAATGGCAGATTGTTTTAGGATTGCCCTGGGAGTGGGTTGCCATGTCCTCCCATTTTTGTGGTGCTGGGAATCGAACTCAGGACCTCAGAGACTGCAGAGCAGCGCTCTACCAACTGAGCTAAATCCCAGCCTTAAAATTGATATACAATACATATACTATAAAATTCACCACTTTAAAGTCTACAATTTAGTGGTCTTTAGTATATTCATAACCATGATCAGTAACAGTCCTAGAATATTTTATCACCCCATAAAAGAACACTATACCTATTAATAGATACCACCCAATATTTGGGCATGTAATCAGGAGGGACCAACACCTGGAGAAGGACATAATGTTTTGAAGAGTGGCAGGTCAATGACAAAAAGGAAAACCCTCCATTAGATGGCTTGACACAGTGTCTTCAACAATGGATTTAAACATAAATAAGATCCTGTGCCTGGCACAGAATCGGGTAGTGTTTCCTTCCACTGTACATAGGGTGGCTATGAGTCGGACATGACTCGCATGCCTCGAGGGCACCTAACAATAACAATAGCCCAATATTTCTTCCCCCTCGGCCATGTTAACAATGAATTGACTTTCTGTCTGTATAGGTTTGCCTATTCTGGACATTTTATGCAATGCAATTATATAATATGTGGCCCTCTGTGTTTGGTCTCTTTCATATAGCATAATGTTTTCAAAGTTCATCCATATAGCATGTATCAATACTTCATCTCTTTTTCTTCCATTGTGTGGATATAATGGACATTCTGTTTATTCATTCATCTATTAATGGTCATTGGGATTGGGATTGTTTCCACTTTTTGAATATTATGAATAATGATGCTATGAGCATTCATGTTCAAGTTTTTGTGTGAACATATGATTACAGTTCTCTTGGTTATATACCTAGGAGGAAAATTGCTAAGTCAAATGGTAACTCTATTTGAAATTTGAGCAGCCACAAAACCACTTTCTAAAAGGGCTGTGCCTTTTGCAACCCTACCAGTAAGGTGGGCTGGGATTTAGCTCAGTGGGTAGAGCGCTGCACTGCAGTCTCTGAGGTCGGGAGTTCAATTCCCAGCACTGCAAAAATGGGAGAAGGGCCTGGCAATCCACTCCCAAGGCAATCCCGAAACATTCAGTCATTGAAAACCCTATGAGGGTCGCGATGAGTCAGATACTGACTCGACGGCACCTAACAACAACAACAACCAGTAAGGTATGAGGGTTCCAATTTCTCCACATTCTAACTAACATTTGTTATTGCCTTTCTTTTTGACAGCCACACCCAGTGAGTGTGAAACAGTATTTTATTTGCACATCTCTGATGACTACTGATGTTGAGTATTTTTTCAAGTGCATATTGACTATTTGTGTATCTGCTTTGGAGAAATCTCTATTTAAATCCTATTATTATTTTTAAGTTGGATTGACTTTTCATTTTTAGGTTGTAAAAATTCTTTATATAACACCATTACTCTCAATACTAGACTCTTTACAGATATATGATTTGTAAATATCTTCTCCCATTCAAAGAGTTGTTGTTTCACTTTTATAGTGTCCTTTGAAACACAGTCATTTTTAATCTTGATGAATTCCAACTCATCTACCTTTTATACTTGTTTCTTGTGCTTTTGGTGTCATATATCTTTAAAAGTTATTGCCAAATCCATGAAGTTTCAGTCCTTTTTCTTTTGAGAGTTTTATAGTTTTAGCTCTTGCATTTAGACCTCTGATTCACATTGAGTTAAATTTTGTAAATTGTGTGGTAGGGCTCCAAATTCATCATTTTGTGGATTTCCAGTTCTCCTGGCACCATTTGTTAAAAAGACTTGTTTTTCCATCAAATTATCCTGGTACCCTTATTGGCAAGCAATTGCTTATAAATGTGTGGGTTTCTTTCTACTTTCAACTTAATTCCTTTAATATATATATGCCTATCCTTACACTAGTGCCGCATAATTTTGATTATGTGAGTTTAGCTTTTAAAATTGGGAAGTACTTGGTTCTTCATTTTAGAGTTGTTTTGACTGTTGTAGGTCTTTTATATTTCCATATGAACATTGAAATTAGCTTGACTCTTTCTACAAGAAGAACAGAAATGACTGAGATATTGACAGGGTTTTTGGTGACTGTAGATTGATTTGGGGAGTAAATTTAAGTGTTTTATTTTTTGATACTTTGAAATTAAGTTGTCTTTATATTTTTGTATTCTAAAAGTTCTTTATAGACTCTAGACGCTAGATTCTTATCAGATAAATGATTTGCAAATATATTTGCAAGTGGATTTCCTTAATTTGATTTTCAGATTGTTCATTGTGAGTATATAGAAATATAATTTATTTTTGTTTATTAATCTTGTATGCTGAAATCGTGCTGGACTTATTATTTCCAACAGGTTGTTTGTGAGGTCATTATAGGTTTCTGTGTATGAAAGTTCATGTCATCTGTGAATAGAGATGATTTTACTTCTATCTTTTGAATTTGAATGACTTTTATTTTCTTAAATGCTCTGGCTAGAAACCACAATAGAATGTTGAATAGAAGTGGGGATAGCTCGTGTCCTTATTTTGTTCTTGTTCTTAGTGAGAAAGCATTCAGTCTTTCAGCATTAGGCATGATGTTATCTCTAGGTTTTTCTTTTTTTCTGAAACTTCAACATTTTATTTTACTTTATAGTAATTTTTAATGTACAACTTAATGGCTCTCATTATGACATTTCCATACATGTATTTCAATGTGTGGTGTTCATATTCACTTCCTCTTTACACTCTCATGAACCCCTACCCCCAAGCTCTCCTTCCCCAACCAATGGTCCCCTTTCGACTTATATGTCTTTTTTGTGAATATGCCTATTTATTTATGTACATCCTGACTTTTCCCTAAGGGCAACATATGTGATATTTTCTTTCTTTTCTCCCTTACCCTTTCTTCCTGCCTCTTCCCCCTTTATTTTAGTCCATTATCTTTCCTTACATAAGCTCCTTCTGCTTTCATGACCTATAAAAATTTTGGAATGCTACATAAATTTGCCTGTCATCCTTGTGCAGGGGCCATGCTAATCTCTATATTGTTCCAATTTTAGCATATGTAGTACAGAGAGAGCATGAGCTCTAGGTTTTTTCATAGATCTTTTTTATCAGACTGAAGATGTTCCCTTTTCGTCCTAATTTGTTAAGTGTTTTTATGATGATAGATGTTAGAATTTAAGTGATTTTCCTGCATCCCTTAAGATCATGTGAGTTTTTTTTCTTAATGCTATTGATACAGTGTATCACATTGATTTATTTATGTATGTTGACCCAAACTTACATTACTGGGATACATCCCACGTTGTTATATTGTATATTCCTTTTCAAATGTGGCTGAATTTGTTTTTCAAAAAGTTGCCTATAATTGTTTCACATTCATAAGGAACACTGGTCTATAGTTTTTCTTATTGTTTTTGTCTTGTTTTGGTACATTCATACCCTTTAATCTTCTTCAGGTAGCTATACAAATTCACACTTCTATTGAAACTGTTCTGACAAAAGTAAGCAAATCCAGTGTTCACACCCTTTATTATTATCTCTGAAGTATTATCATTAATTACCGCCTCCTCAAAATTCTTTCTTCAATGGCATTCATCCTTTGGAAAACTTAGTGTATACCCCCTAATTATTTCTGTCACAAGGATAGAGTGCAGTAAAGTTGAGGTTTATGGTCAAAAAAAGTTTTTTGTGGTGCAGTGTCCAAATTAAAGATTCAGTGAAACTGTTCTAATCATCATAACAACCAAAAGAGCTTTTGAATTTTGTTATCTATTTTGTTGGTTACCTGTTAAGCAATGAATTCTGCTTCTTCTATAACAGGCACTGCACAGAATAAATATTTAACAAGCTTTTCCTGTCATTGCTTCAGTTGTTTCTCTGGCCTTTTCCTTTCCAATCTTTTTGTTCAGGCTTCATGATTCACGTGTCTGGAAGATGTACAGTCAGTGGAGTATGTAAGTCTTCCTAGTATCTGGGCATGGTAAAACTGCCTACTTAGTATACCATTCATTCAATAATTTATCAACCCATGCTTATTGAACATCACTTACATATCAAGCTCTGTGCTCTCGGGAGAAAATACAGTAATGAATGAGACAGTATAGTCCATGCTGCCCATGCAGCTTACGTTCATAAGATAAAGGGGTTTATTACAGTCTACTGTGGAGTTGATAAACTTTTACTATGTTGTTGTTGTTGTTGTTGTTAGGTGCTGTCGAGTTGGTATCCGACTCATAGCGACCCTCATAGGGTTTTCAATGGCTGACTGTTTCGGGATTGCCTTGGGAGTGGATTGCCAAGTCCTTCTCCCATTTTTGCGGTGCTGGGAATTGAACTCAGGACCTCAGAGACTGCAGCGCAGCACTCTACCAACTGAGCTAAATCCCAGCCTCTTTTTACTATAAAAGAAAATATTACCATCATTGTAGACCAGATTATTTTTGTCACAACTAACTACGTGGTTGTGGCACAAAAATAGCCAGAGAATACATAAGTAGATGGGTATGTGGCTATATTCCAATAAAACTTCATTTATATAAACAAGTGTTGGGCCAGATTTTACTTGAGCTATAGTTTGTCAAGTGCAGTCTAAATACATAATTATAATTGAGAGAAAGAGACCTTTTATTTTTCATTAAAAGGCAGACCCACATTTGCCTTAGTTTTCATTCTTCACCTCAGACTCCGAAAGGGCCAGTGAAATTCAGTTTATGCATAGTGCTGGTAGATAAAAAAACTGTACACTCTTGAAGGATTAGGGGATAACTAATTATTAAAGTATATAAGAGCTGTCACAGAAGATTCTTATCCCATTTTGTATTGTTATTATCAAACAAGGTTGTTTTAAACTTTTGATATTCTGAGTCACAGTTTTGGTGGCTATTCAAGTGTACCTCTATGCTACATATCCTTATAAAATGTCTACCCCCTTACCAAAAACTTAAAAAAAAAAAAAAAAAACAGAAAAGAAAGAAGAAAAAGGACAAAAAGTACTTCGGAAATTTTGTTCCTGTGTGGGTTAGAGTAGACAAAACATGTAATATCCAGGGTTACTTCCAAGAGTAGATCAAGTTTGAGTTTGCTTTATTTCCCACTGGTTATAAAATATACAATATGAGCAAAGCCAGGACCAAATGAGCTACTTGGCATTTCTGAGACATTTCTGTAACTCTAGAAGTTACTCTTTGCCTAGAACTGTTGTGGGAGATGTGGAACCTCTGAAAAGAGTCATTTTAATCAGAGGACTACAATAGCATTTATAGGAAATTTTCTTCTTAAAACTCTTTAGATGCTGTTCTTTTGAAGCAACATGCTTTGCACTCTGGCAGTTCCTTTTGGTTCAGAGTTACTATTAGCATACAGAAGTTTGGAAGCATTTTAATTCAATCTTTGATACAGCATAAAAGTTAATCTTTAAGACATGATCTTCTTTGTCTATTGTTCCAATTCTTGCTAAAGGTCTAGTTATCAAGCTGTCTGTGAGAGTTTCTTATTTTTTTCTTTTTACTTTCATCTTAGAGATGAGCATAAAGTATCAGTATTTTCTTGCTTAATATGTTCTGTGGTGTATAGTGGTTTGCTGCAGCGGTTTGACCTTTGTAATGTTTTCTATGTAGACAAGTTGGGAGTGCCTGTCCTTCAGGATCCTAAAAAATTAGTTTATGAAAAGAGTGCCACCTTCAGGTAATGTAGGGTGCAGGAAAGAAGCCTTTATATAATGACAGCACATTAGGGGAATTTATATCTGCAGAAAACTTCTATATGCAGTAAGTTTTTCATTTAAAAAAATTAGTTGTGATCCCAGATTACTCCTCCTTCAGGCTGTGGTTAAAATCTCTTTTATTATCGAGGAAAGATTAACCTTCCAGTTAATAAATACTTGTGCATGAGATCTCTACTTAATGCAAATTGAGAAGAGTATAAACAGTTATACCTACATCCACACTCACGTAAATTTGAAAAATAAACCAATGGATTTTCTACTCCCTGATCACTAACAATATGTTAGGAGAGGAAGAATCCAGAAAGTGATATCAGACTCTTCCCTCTACATCCTTTAAAATCTATCTTGAAAAGAATCTTATTTTAATTTTTTAATTTGAGGCCAATCGTGAGCATAGAGGTTTCTAGAAAGGCATATATGAGTAATTTAATGATCAAAATTTCACATCACATAAAAGAGATGGTAAGGAAAATATTATAAAGGTGTTTGGAAAAATATTGATGGGGACATTGCCTTTCCTCTCTAAGCAAGCATTTCTACAACTGACTGATTACTTTATTGAACAGACAGTGGATGGACAGACAAGGTAGATGAGTGGGCCTGGAATTTACCAGAAACTGAAGACAGAGAGTGTGTTGCATGTAAACAACTGTATGGCTCTCACAGCACACTGAAAGATCATATGTATGTAAGAAAAAACAGAATTTCACTTCCACTGCAAACAAACTGGAATTTCCTCCCAAGCCACCGGTCCTCATTTTTTTTTTCAATAAATCAGAAGTAATTGAGAGGTAGGAAAATAATCCTTTTTAGGTCAAAACTGTCCAAATATAAAAGCTGTATCTGGAGGTGGTAACTTTCTTGTTGCTACTAGACTTAACTGTAGGTTAATTAGAAGCCACTTGGTGGTAGTAAGAGCACATGGCCCAAATAGGCTCACATCTAGACATAGGAACACCAAATTTAAGCAGAAAGAACAAATAGTCTATAACAAGAAAGTAATAAATATAAAGTATTTTTCCAACAGAGACAAGTACTGAGTAAATTTAAGAATTTATGTTGGTCTGTCTCAAGAATAGCCCCTATCTTCCCTAAGAGAGTGATCATTAAAAACAAAGAAAAATATATTCTCCTATTGGTAGATTCAGAGTCCTCCTGGGTTAAAAATGAATTGAATTTAGAAATCTGAACAGTTTTTTAAAATTATTTTCTAATTTAAATTCACTATAATATTTAAAGTACTTTATTTTTATTATCATTTAATTAACATGTAGTATAATGTGTTTTATTATGGGATTATCATACAGATGAATCATGTATTTTGCATTTGTTCTCTCTCATTACCTGACATGTTGCCCATCTCCTCCCATAAATCCCCTCCCCTCAGATATATCCCCTTGTATTTTCCAGTCTTGTACATAAATATGTATATGTATATATATATATATATATATATATATATATATATATATGATGTTTCTTTTAAGATAAACCTAGCTTCTTCATATGAGTGAGAACATGAAGTATTTCTCTTTCTGAGCCTGGCTTATTTTGCTTAAAATGAAGATCTCCAGTTCCATACATTTTCCCACAAATAACATGATTTCATTTTTTATGGCTGAATAGTATTCTGTTGTGTATATACACCACATTTTTAATCCATTTATCTATTGATGGACATCTGGCTGATTGCATATCTTTACAACAGTGCTGCCACAAACGTGGAAGGGCAAATGTCTATAATATGTTGACTTGGGTTTCGCTGAGTATGTGCCCAAGAATGGTATAGCTGGGTCATATCGTAGTACTACTTTTAGTTTTCTGAGGGACCTTCATACTAATTCCCATCATGGCCATACCATTTTACAGTCCTACTATCAACATATAAGTGTTCTTTTCCCCTACATCTTTGCCAGCATTTGTTGTTGTTCATTTTGCTGGTGCTGGCCATTCTGACCAGGGTGAGGTAGAACCTCAGTGTACTTTTTATTTATATTTCCCTGACGGCTAAAGATGTTGAGCATATTTATATCTTTATTGGCCATTTGTGTTTCTTCTTTTGAGAATTGTCTGTGTAGATCAATTGCCCACTCATTGAATGAATTATTTTTTGGTGTTTAATTTTTGAGCTCTTTATATATCCTAGATATTAATCTCCTGTCAGATGTATAGTTGGGAAAGATTTTATTTGATTCTGTGGGTTCTCTCTTTACTGTACTGATTGTTTCCTTTCCTGTGAAGAAACTTTTTAATTTTATGTACTCCCATTTGTCTAGTTCAAAATTCTAAACATGAGAAACTGATCTTTCTTTTAGATTAGATAAGATTGCATTTTTCAAGATATCTTAACATCAACAGACCTGTGTAATTAGAAATATAGGATAAAAATAAGGCATTTTCTGATGGCCTTCTGTGGTAGTTCTGAGAAGACTTGGTCAACACACAATGAAGTGCAGAATGTAATAAAAGCAGAAAGATAGACTGCATTAAGCATTTGATTTTTCAAATGATTTACAGATATCCTTTCATCCATGTCTACTGAGAATACATATAACTAATGTTAAAAATTATAGTTTATTGACTAAAATGGACATTTCTCCAAAGACGTACAAATGACCAAGAAGCATATGAGAAGATACTCAATATCATTAACCATCAAGTAAATAACAATAAAAACTGTAATGACATATCATTTCACACCCACTAAGATGGCTAGAATCAAAAGAGAAAGAAACAAATGTTGACAGAGATTTGCAGAAACTACAACCTTTACCCATTGTTGATGGGAATAGAAATAGACGTAATCACTGCTCAAAAGCTTGACAGTTCCTTGTAAAGTTAACATAGAATTTTAATATTATCTAGCCATTCTATTCCTAAATGTATCCAAGAGAAATTAAAACATATGTCCATGAAAATATATGAATGTTTATGGGAGCATTATTTATAATAGCCAAAATGGAAAAAGTTCAAACATGGATGAACTGATAAATATTTTCTATCTATATAATACAATGTTATTATATAATAAAAGGAAGGAAGAAATGATTCATGCTACACCAAGGATGAACTTTGAAAACATTATGCTAAATAAAAGAAGCCAGAAAACAAAGTCCTGAAGATCAGTGGCACAGAAGAGAGGACCAAGAGAAACATCAATGCATCCATAGCTACCTGATTTTTGACAAAGGAGCAAAGCAGGTAAATTGGAGAAAGGATAGCCTTCTCAATAAATGGTGCTGGGAAACTTGGACATCTGCTTGCAGAAAAAATGAAAACTGACCCACAACCTCTCAATATACATGAGAGTTAACTCAAAATGGATAAAAGACCTCAACATAAAACTAAAAGCTTTAAAATTACTAGAAGAAAAGACAGGCAATACACTCCAACATATAGGCATAGGAAAACATTTCCTTTATAGGACTCCAATTGCTCAAGAAATTGCAACAAGAATAGATAAATGGGATTACATGAAATTAGAAAGCTTCTGTGCAGCAAAGGAAACAATCAACAGAGTCAAGGAAGTCCCCACTGAATGGGAAAAATTCTTCACATCCTATACCTCAGACAGAGGACTAATTTCCAGAATTTATAAAGAACTCAAAAAAGCAATTACCAAGAAAACGAATAACCCAATACACAAGTGGTCAAAGGAACTGAACAGATGGTTCTGAAGAAGCTCATAAGGCCAAGAAACATATGAAAAAATGCTCAATATCCCTAACCATTAGGGAAATGCAAATCAAAATAACTCTGAGATTCCACTTTACTCCAGTAAGAATGGCCAAGATCAATAACAAAAATAATAACAATGCTGGCAAGGCTGAGGAGAAAAGGGAACCCGCTTACACTGCAAATTGGTTCAACCACTTTAGAAATCAATATGGAGTTACCTCAGAAAACTAAAAATAGATCTTCCATATGACCCAGCTATAACACTATTAGGAATATACCCAAAGGGAGATGAGTCATCATACCACAGAGACACCTGCATCTCCATGTTCAATGCAGCACTTTTCACAATAGCAAGGATATGGAATCAACCAAAATGCCTGTCAACAGAAGAATGGATAAAAAATCATGGTACATATACACAATGGAATACTACTCAGCAACCAAAAAATGAAATAATATCATTTGCAGCAAAGTGGATGGAATTTGAGAAAATTATCTTAAGTGAACACAAGCCCCAAAAGAGAAATACTACATGTTCTCACTCATACATGGGAGGTGAATCAAACATTAAAGAAGGATAAAATCCTATACATAAATTGGAACATAACAAAAAGCTCATGTAAGCTTAGTGAAGAAGGGACAATTTAAGGAGTGGAAAGAAGGAGGGAGGGATCTAGCAAAAGGAAGCAATGATGGGAGACAATGTGAGGGAGAGGAGGGCCAACGAGGTGTGAGAAAGAGGTCAACCTCAAAGTAAACAGCCTAACTTTAATATTAATATGTGCATAATATTAATATGTGCATAAAAAGGCAAAGGAATGAAAGCTGAAGGCACAAGATTAAATGGTTGTTTAGAGGAAAATTGGATAATGGATACTGAAACTCAGAATTTTTCTATGACACAGATAGGTCAGCATAATCTATTATGTATTATAGGAATAACTTGGAAGAGGTTGAAGGCTGAAAACATGGAGTGATGATAAGGATATGGAAACAGTAATTATCCTGATTTTGTCAGTATATATTGAATGCATATATTGGGCTATCATATTCTATATCCTAAATATGTATAATTATGTGTTCATAAAAAAGCAAAAGAAAATCCAATTAAATTATGAGCAAAGGACTAGAGTAGACATTTCCTCAAGCTATGGTAGAAAATAGCCAATAAACATATGGAAAATTCTAAATATTGTTGGTGATTAAGAAATGCAAATCAGTACCATAGTGAGATACCATTTCACACCTATTGGGATGGCTAGAATTAAAAAGATTGACAACAACATGATTTGAGCGGGATGTAGAGAAATTGGAGCCCTCATATTTCTGGCAGGAATGTAAAATGTGTAGTCACTTTAGAAAATAGTTTGGAAATCCTCAAAAAATGGCAAATATAGAGTTACCATTTGACCTAACAATTTAATTCCCAAGAGAATTGAAAATGTATGTCCATAAAAGACTTGTATACAAATATTCATAATAGTATTTTTCATAATAGCAAAAATTGGACAAATAAAATGTGGTATATTCATACAATAAATTATTAATTGATGAAATAGATCATAATGTATAAAAGTGTGTTATTAGATAATGAAAAGGAATGACACATGTACTCAAAATGAAAAGAGTGAAATACTGGTATGTGCTCCAACATTGATGGGCCATGAAAACATTATGCTGATGGAAAAAAGACAGTCATAAAAGACCACTTAGTATATTATTCCATTTATGCAAAATGTTCAGGATAGATAAGTCCATAGAAACAAGAAATACATTCATATTTGAAGGGGCTTGAGAAAGAGGGAAAATGTAGAGTTACCCATGGTGCAAATGGAGTTTTCTTTCTGGAATTTAAAAAATATTCTGGAATTAGAT
>VMDO01038074.1:0-13811 GCA_007922755.1 Pedetes capensis
CATATATTATCTTGATTGCAGTATGTAAAGGAGATTCAGCCTCACAATGTTAATGGTTGGAAAGAAGAATTTAAATCTCTCAAGATAAATGTGGATTTAGTTCTTTGATACCATACTCAAGTTCAACAAGTAATGCCTTCTTGAACGTCATTACAGTGTGGAATCTGAAACTGTATCAATGAACTGTTCATGCTGTATCCATTCTATTTTGCATTTTGAGTATATATCTTGTAAATGAATTGTAATACCATAAATTTTCCATCAAGAAAATATTGATTCACTGAGTTGCCACTGAAATCTTTCCGATGTTGACAAATTTCATTATTTAGTATTAAAGAATACATTCATTAGTATCACCAGTGATCTCATCAAAAAGACTTCAGGAAGTTGATATAAATTTTATAAAATTTGAATTTTCACTTGAAAGTTCATTTTATATTTGGCAACAGATACTGTCAAGGGTGTTCCCTGAATTGACAGGTTCACTTTGTTCAAATTTGAGAATGTGTCTGCAGAATACCCAAGTCTGAATGACCACAGTTTGTCTGTCATTTTTTAATGTAAAAAAGAGTGTTATATAAAACAGTAGCTGGTTGTGCTAGTAATGCAATCACACAAATACTTTCCCTCTAGACAACTACCAGAATTCAGTACTTTGGTATGTAGCAGAAGTGTTTTACACCTGCTTCCCATTTCATCATATCGAATATTAAAAAGATGTGTATCCACGAGGGAAGGTTTAATAAATTTAATAATTTTTACTGCTTCACTAAGAGTATTCCTAAGTGAAATAGATTTTTCTTATGTGAACACATTTCATTCTTAATGCCCTAAAGAATGTGATAATTACTTGCACAGTTTGTTGCCACTACCTCGATTTGTGTTAAGGTGCTAGTAGGTTTTGCTTTGGGGACATCAGTGTAAATGTCAATATAGAGAAAAGTACAGATTATTATTAATTTTTTAAAGTGCTTTTGACCATACAGACTCTTTGAAATGGTCTTTAAGCCCCCAGAGATTTGCTGGCCACACTTTGAAAATAGCTGGCTTGTATAATCTAAGAATTTTTAGAACTTTTTAATATCAAACTGACTTCAGAACTCAGACTTTCTAAGATAAACAGATTAAATCATTCAGGTCTCTTCTTTTAAATAAAAAGAAATGGGAAGTAGAGAGGCAGATAAGTATCAGTATCATGGTACATTCCTATAAGTACAGTGACTAGGGAGGCTGAGGTAGGATGATCAGAAGTTCCAGGCCAGAGGCAGGCTATGTAACTTGAGACCCTGTCTCAAAACAAAAGAATAAAAAAGGGGCTGGAGTGTGGCTCAGTGGTAGAACACTTGCCCAGCATAAGCAAGGCTTTGGATTCAACTCTCTAGTACTTGGGGAAAAAAAAAAAAGAATGAGAGACAGAAAAGGAGATGGAGAGGAAGCAGGAAGGTAAAGAGAGAGAAAGAGAAAGAGATTATGCAACTTCTCTATCACTAGCCAGATTTAGAACTTAGACTATATGACTTTCAATCATGTCCCTTTCTATTGTTTCATGTCTAGAATCCTTTTGTTGATTATTTTCTGTTTACTTCTCATAGAAAGAAAGGACTTCTGCCACTCTGTAGTGTCTAAACTTATAATCTTGGCCTTATTTCTGTCAACAAAATACTGCTCAAATTCCTTCTCAAGAGCTCAGCATGGTGGCGCACACCTGTAATCCCAACAGCATGGGAGGCGAAGGCCTGAGGATCCCAAGTTCAAGACCAGAGGCAGTCTGCATAATTTAGTGAGACCCTGTCTCAAAAAGTAAAAATAAAATAGGCTAGGGGTGCAGCCCTGGGTTCAACCCCCAGTACAGCAAAAAAAAAAAAAAAAAAATTCCTTCTCAAATATAAAGCTGAATAGCAGGATGCTGTTGTCAGCACCTACTACACTTCCCTTCAGTATGACAGATTTCCTCCTAATGCTCTCTGAGATGCTAGGAAGATGTATCTTGGGATCTATAACACTCTCCCACCTGACCCCCACCATCCTGAAGAACTCTCATCTCACAAAGAGAAACAAAGTGCTCCATGCCCAAGTCTGTTATTTCCTTTATCCCTATATGGCTCGGGGGTTCAGTCACTGAATATATATACCAGGGGCACTGGGGGAGACACATTTCATCACATGAGCTCCAAGAGGCATTAAGGGGCTCTGGGATAGACTTAGAAGGATTGACTGGCCATTGTAGAACCAGTTTTCTCATGCCTGATGTTTACCTTGGGGAAGAACCTTAGAACAATATGGCGTTGTTCCATGTCTGGTTGCTGCTTCTTCCTTGGGCCTTTTCTCTGCCTCTCACCCCTTGACCATATTCCACTCCACAGATATTAACTCCTACGTGAGAGGATCCTTATTTGTTTTCATTATTATCACTGATCCTGCCATATACATTGCCAGAATTGAGTTTTGAAATATCTTATGTCTCTGTTAACCCTCTCCCACTCATCATTTTGAAGGTAGAGTCTGCAAACAAGAGTAAAATGATGAATTGCATGTTTAAAAAGACTTGCTTGGTGGCATGCAGAATGGACTGAAATCAGTACAGCTGCCAGTGAGATCTCTAGGCTCTGATGTGGGTAGAAAGGGCAGAACATATACAGGAAAATCACGTTTAATAGAAAAATAGAAATATCTTAGTAAAAATAAAGATGAGTAAATCATTTATCCAGGTAAATGGGAAAGAGTAGAAAGATTACTGAGGGTAGAATATTTATGTAACATTAAATGTGCATTGGAAAAAATGGAGTCACTGCCTCTCCCTCCAAAAAGCAGCAGCCGAGATGTATTGAAGTTAAAGGTAGGACTCCACATAAGAATAAACAGCATTCTTGTCACTGAAAACTGATGGATGGCACAATCCTACTAGACAATATGAAGAAAAAAGGCAGGCCTGAATCAGCCTAGAGCAGATGCCAGAGTCACAGAAGGGAAACCTACCTGATAAAAACAATTGGTCTAAGATGACCCATTTTCTAACCTTATCCAGGTCATTTAATCTTTCTGAGTTTCAATTTTCCCTTCTTTGTAAAGTGAGGTTAGGAGTACTAAGTTGTAATTTGGGGGCAGGGACTCTAGAGGCCAGGTTTGAAAAACTAAACAAGGCTCAGTACACTCAATAAGAGGGAAGAAACAACCAACTCCTGAAAGTAAATCCCACCAGTTTCCTTAAGAAATTAAGCCCCAATCTTCCAGTTGACAGCAATGAGAGCTATCCTCTAGAAGTCATAGCTGGTCCACAAATCCCTGGCTCTTGTCCTCTGGGGCTAGGATGGTGGAGTGTATAGCAAGAAATAAGTCCCTGTGGTAAGTCAGTGAAATTGGTCCAAATGCCCTTTCCTGTCTGGATATCCCTTTTCATTGTTCATCTCAGAGTCTCAAAATTCAGTAAATCTTTAGTTTTCCCTACGGTTCTTTCCCTCTTTCTGGGCTGTCACCATCTTGAGGAAATCAATCACTTGAATGTTAACAGATTGGAGGTATGGGTGTCACACAAGTAAAAATGAAGACCCATTTGTCTCTGGAGCTCAGACTCTTAACAAAGAAGATGATGAGTCTCATTCTAAGCCAGAAGAAGACAAAAAGCATCAATAGGATACTTGTGCAGAAATGAAAATGTGGCCGAGTGTCAGAATTGTATTATAACTAGGTGTATAACCATGTACCATATACTATGTCTAGAATTTGTTTCAAAATTTGTTCATTTTTGCCATTCTAGCTACTCTGAGGTTCATTTTCTCAAATGTGCCTTCCAGTTCACTATCAGTGAAGCTAAATATGTGAATATTTGCATAATACATATCCACCACAGTGTACCTTTTAAGAAGTGTTTTCAGGTAGACCCAATAAACCTCTTTCTCTGGGACATTCATTATACTAAATTTCTAATATGTAAAGCCCTCTGCAAACAATGGTTACATGTTATTTACTTGAATGTATTGTATTCCCTTTACCTCCAATCTCCTTAAGCAGGCATTCAATAGTGAAGAAATTACAAGGAAAAGAGTCATATTTTCTTTAAGTTTGCTTAGCTCTGAACAAAAACAATAATGCTAGATATATCACAATACATAATTTCAGATTATTCCACAGAGCCATTCTAATAAAAACAGCACTTTACTGCCACAAAACAGACATGCAGACCAATGAAGTAGAATAGAGGACCCAGAAATAAACCAATGCAGAAATAGCCATCTATTCTCCACACAGGAACCAAAAATATATGTTGGAGAAAAGATTGCATCTTTGGCAAGTAGTGCTGGGAAAACTGACTATCCACACATGGAAGATTGGAACTAGGGCACTATCTCTTAAACTTGTACAAAAATCAATTCAAATGATGAAAGCCCTTCATATAAGACCCAAAACTTTGAAACTACTGGAGGAAAACACTTTAGGATCTAAGCATAGACGATGACTTTCCATAGGACTCTAATAGCTCAGGAAATAATAAGAATTGACAAGTGGAATTGCATCATATCTGAAAGCTTCTGCACAGAAAAGGAAGCAATTCCCAATGTATAGAGATATCCTACAAAATCAGAAAATCTCTGCTAGCTATCCATTCAACAGGAGATTAGTATCCAGAGTATATAAAGAACTCAAAAATTAAATGCCAAAAAAACAAATAATCCAATCAATAGATGGACTAAACAGACAAAATGCCCAATAAATAGATAAAAAATGTTCAACATCATTAGCTATCAGGGAAATGCAAATCAAAATTATATTGAGATTCCATGTTGCCATGATCAGAATAATTACCATCAAGAAAAAAAACACAAATGTTGGGAAATGGAACATTTATGTACTGTTAGTGAGAATGTAAATTAATCCAGTTACTATGGAAAACAATCTGAAGATTTCTCAAAAAAATAAAAATAGAACTACTATGTGATCTACCTATAGCACCCCTGGGTATTTCCTCCCCCAATTAAAATCAGCATAAAATATACTCTGACTTGTTAAAATTTATTGATGCAGTTTTCACATGTCTTTAATAACCTACACATAAGGCTGGATTTTTATATTGGAAAAACTCAATAGTAAATATCTACTAACTCTTCAGAGAAACAAGCACATTCTTATTTTAGAACCATGGAACAGATTATAAAAGGAAAGAAATATGTGGATATATTAAAATCATCAAACAAAATAAGCATGGCTGAAATCATAAAGCAAACAGAACAGTAGGAGAATTATTTGCAGAATATATTCACAGAAAAAATACAAACAGGTATTATCTATATATTAGTGATTCTTAATCTTTATTTCAGTGAGCCCTTTAATGAGAGCTGGCTGAAAGTTATGGCCTCAAAACTAGGGTGGGAGGGGACACACATGGTTATGAAAAATGGCCATGTAATCAGACACCATGGCACATACCTATAATCCCAGCAACTGGCGGGGTTGAGGCAAGAAGAGCCTGAGTTCAAGGAGAGGTAGCCTGTGCAACTTAGCAAGATCCGGTCTCAAATTAAAGATAAAATTGGGAGCCAGGCACCATGGCACAAGCTTGTAATCCCAGCAACTGGAGGGCAGAGGCAGGAGGATTGCAAGTTCGAGACCAGAGGCATAGTGATGGTGCAGCTCAGTGGTCCAGCACTTGCAGAGCATGCAAGCACTAGGCCCTGGGTTCAACCCTCAGTACTGCAAAAATAAATAAATAAATAAATAAATAAATAAATAAACAAACAAACAAATAAATAAATAGTAAAAAATTGGGCTAGTGGTCCTGCTCAATGATAGAGCACTTGCCTAGCTGTGCAAGGCCCTGGGTTCAACCTCCCAATACTAAAAAAAAAAAAAGAAAAGAGAAGAAAAATAGCCATGATAATATATCATGGGGAACATGAACATTCTCAAGGTCAGTAGACTGCATTTCCAAGTACCTGGTCTTTATGGTACATAACCATTTATAAATTTGAAAGCATAATGCCTCAAATAAATGATCAAAAGTTATGAGTAGATAATGGAATATTACTCAGTAATGAAAAAAATGAAATAATGTCATTAGCAGCAAAATGGATGGAACTGGAGAACATCATCCTAAGTGAAAAAACACAGGCCCCAAAGGAGAAATATCAAATGTTTTCATTCATATCTGGGAGCTAAAGCTAACTTAAATGAAGAAAACAACTATGAACACGTTGTTGTTGTTAAGCGCTATAGAGTCGGTATCTGACTCATAGCAATGCTACCTACATCAGGCAAAACACTACTGTCAGTGCTTCTTTGCTATTCATAAAGTTTTCAATGGCTGGTTTTTTGGGAGTGGGTTGCTGGGTCCTTCTCCCAAGCCTACAGCACCTGGTGTTCCCAGGCTCTCTCCTATCCAAGCACTAACCAGGCCCAATCCTACTTATCTTCTGAGATATGAGAGGATCAGACACCACAGTGGTACAGCTGCAGGTATAAATACATAGATATATAAAAAAGAACTCCAAGTTTATCTAAGATAGGGAAAATATAAGTACAGTAGAAAGAAGTGGGGATGGCCTAGTGGGGGTGTGCAAAGATTATGGAAGAGGGGATGGAGAGGGGAAATAATACAGAGGGTTTAAAAGGTAGAGAGAACAATCTCAAGTTACATGATGCAACTACATGAGGACATGGGAAATAACAGAAGAATATAACCCCTAATTGCATATGATTTTTACCACATATCAATCAGAGGATTTCATAGATTATGTAAATTGATTAAGTGTAACCAGAAACAATGTAATAAGTGCACAATGGAAATAACAAAAGCCTTACTACTCTGTACCCCACTAACATTTATTAATAAAAATAAAATTTTAAAAAGCTATCTGCATAACAGACATGCAAAAATGCTCAATTACATGTAATAAAACCCTGTAAGAATGAATGGTAAGAATTAAGGAGAATCATATCAGAAATTCACTTTCTTACATTGTTGATGGCAGCAAAAATTAGAAAAAAATCTATAAAGCAATTTGATAACATGTTTTAAAACTTACAAATCTAAATCTCTTATGAGGCAAAATAATAAATACAAGAAGATACATACAAACAAAAAAATTCCTTATGTTTAAACTTACTCAGCACAATATTGTTTATAAGAGAAGATAATTGGAAATGATTTAATTTTCAGATAGAAAAGAATCTGACAAACTTTAGATTGTACAATGAAAGATACACAGTATAAAAATACTTATGATGATGGTTAAGAATAAAAAAAAAGAAACAAGATGGATGCAGTGGTACATGCCCACAATGCCAGTGACCTTGGAGGTGGAGGCAGGAGGATTGCAAGTCTGAGGTCAGAGGCAGCATGGGTAACTTAGTGAGATGCTGTCTCAAGAGAAATAGTGAAAAATGGACTGAGGATGTAGCTCAGCAGTAAAGCACTTGCAAAGCCTGAAGCACGTCTGAGGCCCTGAGTTCAACCCCAGTACAATAAAAAAAAAAAAAAATCCACAGAACAAAAACATAAATACAAAGAATTATGATTAAAACTGTGTAACAAAAAAACCCCTATATATAGATAATTCCTGGAATTATCTTTGCATGGTAGGATTATATATATTTTAAATGTTCTTTCTATTTTTCACATTTTCTAAAATTTTACAAGTTTACTTTTAGAAATTCATGAAGAGAATTTATCTACTCATAGAATCACACTTAGTGTCATGAAGAAATTCAGATGAATTTCAATCGATAAGACTTCTAATCCCATTTATAAACTTTGTGAAAAGTGGCAATTGACTTGTTGAATATTTTTAGTGACAGAGATCTCAACAATCCACAGGAAAGAACAATTTGAATCTAGAGTCTTCTAATTGTTGCTGTTGTTCCTGTTGTTGTTAGATGCCATGGAGTCAGGTCCAGCCCCTGGAGACCTTCACAAGGTTTTCAATGGCTGATTATTTCAGGATCGATTTGGGAATGGATTGCCACATCCTTCTCACATTTGTGCAGTGCTGGGGATCTAACCTGGGTCCTCAGAGAGTGCACAGCAGCACTCTACCAACTGAGCTAAACCCCAGCCCTGTAATTGTTAGAGTGCTGAAATATTCTCTCAAATGTCTGTTGCCTCCAAAGTGAGTCTACTTCATGTAATTTCAAAACATTAAAAGCAATAATTTATGTCTTTTAAGATTCTCTAGGCTAAACACACAAGTTCAACTCAATTTGTTCAGATACATTGTAATTCTAATCATGGTCAGTGGGATATTTTAAAGAGAGCAATATTACTTTGAGACATTGGAATATAAAGTAATGTATAATCCACATGTGATTTGACTGATACTATAACCTTCAGTCATCTGGATTAATATGTCATGACCACAAGCTAGTCATCAAATCCATTCTTGATACCAAAGTTCCCTTTTGGAAACCACAGAGGAATCTGGCTCATGATTCATTAAACAACCAGTAGAAATGCCTCTAGGAGCAGAGTAGAAATCAAGTTAAGGAAGCAGAGCACATTCTACAAACCTGTTGTACCTTTGATATTTTTTAAAACTAAAAGTAATTCAAAAGCCACATTCTATAAGCTGTTTCTATTTTACCTTCTATTAACAGGGGTCCTCAACCCGCTGGCCATGGACCGGTACCAATTTGTGGCCCAGTAGGAACTGGGCCACATACCAGGAGGTAAGCAACAGTTCAAGGAGTGATGCTTCATCTATATTTACAGTTGCTCACCATTGCTTGAATCACCCCGAAATCACACCCAAGGCCATCCCATGGAAAAACTGTCCTCCATGAAATCAGTTCCATGTGCCAAAAATGGTTGGGCACTGCTGCTCTATATACTAGATACTTATTTTTAACCTTCCTAAACACACTGATTAAAAGAGAGGCTGTATAATTAAAAAATAGACTCAAGGCAGTATAACTTCCATTACCAACATTTCTGTCACCCTTTTGAAAATAGAACATATGTCCATACTCTTCAAAAAGTATACATTAACTACGTGGAACATTAATAGACCTGAAAGTTGAAGGAACATAGCATGCTATGTAACGAAAACATTTTGGCTTTATTTTCCTCTTCCTTGTAAAACTGTATTCAGTGAGTGCCATCAAAGGAAAATATGGGTAGCTCTATAACTTTTCTGCTATTAGATAATAGTTCTAGAGTCAGTTAAAAATGCAAACAAAATCTTGCATCAGAAATTCAAAGTGGTAAATTCAAAATGTTAAGTACTTACTGGTCTTTATTGAACACGAAGTCTCCTACCTCAGATAAAACCTATAGATGGTGTGCCTCCTGCCTTAGAGAAGAGAAAGGGAGTATTTCTTCTTTTCTGTTCTTGTTCTTCTTTATCACCTCTTTCACTCACAAGCTATTCAGCTAAGAATGTACAGAAGAAGTAAACACGTGGCACAAATAACTTGTACTCTCATAAAACTGGTTGTGTTCAAAGCTGGTTCTTCCTATTCCAGGCATTTTCATCAACCTTCTGGCCAGGCTTCCCATGACAGCTATTTACCTTCAGCTGGCCACTCTCAACCTTCTGGTTACCCCCTGAATATACACAAGCTCTCATTTTGGGGATGGGAGAAGGACATGGCAATCCACTCCCAAGGCAATCTCAAAACAATCAGCCATTGAAAACCCTATAAGGGTCGCTATGAGTCGGACACGACTTGATGGCACATAACAACAACTCACTTTTGGGATCTTCTTGTCATTTCAAGTAAGAATTAAAACACAAGTGTCAGTTCTTATTCTTCCATGGTCTGTATTTGATTTAAGGTGAACATTCTCAATCCCTGTGACCCACCAAATGAAGACAATATAGTTTCTTCTCCAGAATAGAAGATACTTTTGCAGTGCTTTTTCTCAGGGGTCCATGACCTGTGAAACTGGTTTTAGTAGTATTCCAGAATATGAATACACTACAATCTATTTATCCACTGTTTTCAGAACCTTGTGCTTTAAATTGCTTAGCACTTTGATTGAAAATAAAGTGATTTATATGTCTCTTTCTGGGCTTTCTGCTCTGCTTCATTGAATTATTTATCTTTATGCCAAAACAGTCTAGTCTAATTGCTATAACTTCATAGTGAATCTTGAAATGTTCATGTATGTTCTTTAATTCTGTTCTTTTTTGTTAAGATTATTTTGCTGTTCTAGGCCCTTTGCAATTCCATGTTAATTAAGGAATCATTTTGTCAATTTCCACAAGACTGCGGGGTTTTATTGTGGTCACATTGAATGTACAAAACAGTATAGAGTGAAGTAATATGTTAATCGTATTGAGTCTCCAATCGCTGAATATGATCTCTTTCTATTTGTTTAGATGTTTAATTTCTTTCATGAATATTTTGAAATTCTCGGTATTTCTACTTAATACTTCTAGCATAATACATTTTACCATATATTGTGGTTGTAAAATACAGATACAAATTCTTTGAAACCTCTCTATTCAAGAGGTAGAAATTAATTCCCTTCCCCTGAGACTGGGCTGGACATAGTGACTTGGTTCTAATGAACAGAATAAGACAGAAGTGTTGTTGTTTAACTACTGAGTCTAAGAAACAAAAGGCATTTCAATTTCCTCCTTAGATCTCTTGGATCACTTGTTCTGACATATATTTCATGAACACATTTAAGCAGCACTGTGAAGATGTTTCACGGCAAAGAACAAAGAACTACTGCCAGTAACAGGAAGAAAGTGGAGCTCCTCCCCACAGCTGTCCTGGAAATAGGAAAGCCTTCAGATGAGTGCTAACTCTGGCCTACAGCTTGACTGTAACTCATGAGAGACCCTGAGCCAGCACCACCAAGCTAAGCCATGCCTACATTTGTGACCCACAGAAACTGGGAAATAACAATAGTTTGTTGTTGGAAATAATTTGATATACAATAATATAAAATAAATGCCTCATGTGTGTTTCTCTGTGTGTGTATACATATAATACATGAAATTTTCTAGGAAGTTTGGGTATAAAATATTAATAGAACACATATGTTTAGTAGAAATATAAACTATGTAAATATGTTTACATTCTATGTATTTCAAAATCGTAATATGGATTTTTATTAACATATGTTTGTTGTACAAAGTGATTGGTTTCATTATGACATTTACATACATTCATATAAAATAAGTTGATCATATTCACCCCCTCTATTACCCCTCCTTATCCCCTCAGCCAACTTCATTTACTTTCATGTCCTTTTCCCTCTCCTAAATTCCGAAGCATGTCTGTCAGTTTGCCGCACTGTGGAGGCTTGTGTGTTGCGATGAGGCTGAGAGCTCTTCCACTGTAACCTCAGATATGAGCAAGGTTAACCCATGGTGGACAGGTTTTCAGCTGAGCTTCCAGACTAAGACAGACTAGGGAGTAGGACCTGGCAAACCACTCCCGAAACAACTAGCCGTTGAAAACCCTATGGATAGCAAAGAAACACTGTCAGATATAATGCCAGAAAATGAGGCCCCCAGGTTGGAAGGCACTCAAAAGACTACTGGGGAAGAGTTGCCTCCTCAAAGTAGAGTCTACCATGATGAAGAAGGAAATGGAGTAAAGCCCCAGGGACCTCCATTTACTGATGTGGCAAGACTCAAAATGAGGAGAAACAACTGTAAACATCCATTAATAATTGGAACATGGAATGCATGTAGTATGAATCTAGGAAAATTAGAAATTGTTAAAAGAGAAATGGAGTGCATAAAACATTGACATGTTAGGCATCAGTGAGCTAAAATGGACCAGCATAGGCCATTTTGAGTCAGACAATCATATGGTCTACTATGCTGGGAATGATAAACTAAAGAGAAATGGGGTTACAGTCATCATCAAAAAAGACATTTCAAGATCTGTCATGAAATAAAATGTTGTCAGTGATAGAATAATACCCATACACCTACAAGGAAGGCCAGTTAATATGACTATTATTCAAATTTATGCACCCACAACTAGGGCCACAAATGAAGAAAGGGAAGACTTCTATCAGCTTCTACAATCTGAAATAGATCAAACACGTAATCAAGACATACTGATAATCACTGGTGACTGGATCGCAAAGGTTGGAAACAAAGAAGAAGGCTCAGTAGTTGGAAAATAGAGTTTTGGTGACAAAAACAAAGCTGGAGATCGCATGATAGAATTTTGTCAGACCAATGACCTTTTCATTGCAAATACATTTTTTCAGCATCATAAACGGAGACTATACACGTGGACTTCACTAGATGGAACATACAGGAATCAAATTGACTCCATATGTGGAAAGAGACAATGGAAAAGCTCTATACAAAATGTCAAAACAAGACCAGGTGCTGACTGTGAATCAGACCATCAACTTCTCATATGCAAGTTGAAACTGAAGCTGAAGAAAATTAGTATAAGTATACAAGAGCCATGGTATGACCTTGAGTATATCCCACTTGAGTTGAGAGACCACCTCAAAAATAGGTTTAATGCATTAGACACAAATGATAGCAGACCAGAAGAGTTGTGGCATGACATAAAAGATATCATTCAAGAAGGAAGCAAAAAGTTCTTAAAAAGACAAGAAAAAAGAAAAGACCAAATTACATGTCAAAAGGACAGTAGAACTTGCCCTTGAACATTGAGCAGCTAAAGTAAAAGGAAGACATGATGAAGTTAAGGGACTAAACAGAAGATTTCAGAAGGCAGCTCGAGAAGAAAAAAACAAATATTATAATGACACGTGCAAGGAGCTGGAGGCAGAAAATCAAAAGGGAAGAACACGCTCTGTGTTTCTCAAGCTTAAGGAAGTGATGAAAAAATTCAAGCCTTGAGTGGCAGTAGTGAAAGATTCTACAGGGAAAATGTTAAATGATGCAGGAAACATCAAAAGAAGATGGGAAGAATACACAGAGTCATTAGACAAAAATGATTTGGTAGATGAGCAACCATTTCAAGAGGTTGCATGTGAAGAGGAACCAATGATGTTGAAGGATGAGGTGGAAGCTGCCTTGAAAGAACTGGCAAAACACAAGTCTCCAGGAATTGATGGAATACCAATACAGATGTTTCAACAACCAGATGCAGCACTGGTGGCGTTAGCATGTTTATTCCAACTGATTTGGAAAACAGCTACCTGGCCAACTGACTAGAAGAGATCCATATTTGTGCCTATTCCCAAAAGGGGATCCAACTGAATGTGCAAACTATTGGACAATATCATTAGCATCACACACCAGCAAAATTCTACTAAAGATCATTCAGAAGCGACTGCAGCAGTATGTAGACTGGGAATTACCGGAAAATCAAGTGGAATTCAGAAGAGAGCAGTGAACCAGGGACATCATTGCTGATGTCAGGTGGATATTAGCTGAAAGCAGAGAATATCAAAAAAGACGTCTATCTATGTTTTATTGACTACGCAAAAGCATTTGATTGTGTGCATCATAACAAATTATGGATAACACTTCGGAAAATGGGAATACCAGAACACCTAATTGTGCTCATGAGAAATCTGTACATGAACCAGGAGGCAGTTGTTCGAATAGAACAAGGAAACACTGAGTGGTTTAAAGTTGAGAAATTGTGCAGCAGGGCTGTATACTTTCACCCTATGTCTTCAATTTATACGCTGAGCAAATAATCCGAGAAGCTGGACTTTATGAGAAAGAACGTGGCATCAAGATTGGAGGAAGACTCATTAACAACCTGCGTTATGCAGATGACACCACTTTGCTTGCTGAAAATGAAGAGGATTTAAAACATTTACTGATGAAGATCAAAGATCATAGCCTTCAATATGGGTTACGACTAAACATCAACAAAACAAAAATCCTTACGACTGGCACGCAACTTCATATTAAATG
>VMDO01038075.1:0-13811 GCA_007922755.1 Pedetes capensis
ATAGAAGGACATTCCAGGTTGAATCTCAAGATCTCTTTGGATATTAAAATGCACTTGCAGTTGGAAAAGGATCTGTCTTTACCCAGCCTGTTCCAAATGTGCTTCAAAGTATCCCAATAGCTGAACGGAATACCAATGTTTAAACTTAAAGTTCACTAAAATTAAATAAAATTGAGAATTCAGTGTCTGAGTCACACTAATTGCATATCAAGGGCTGAAGTGCTACATGTGGTGAATAGTTATCATATTGCACACTGCAAGTGTGGGCATATCATAGTGGACAGTGTGAGGTAGAGAGCACGCAGTAAGTGGTAACATGTACACCAAAAATATTTATTGACAAATGGGTATCAAGTCTCCTTAACAGGAATTAGAAAGATGTTCCTCTTTGAAAAACCCTCTGTTTCTAAGATTGTTCTCTAAGCCATGCTACAGAAAATAAAGTGTGAAGATGGTAGATATTCTGGAAACTAATCTAGTTCTGTCTATATAGTTGTGTGATCTTGAGGAAGCTGCTGGATCTCTCTGTGCCTCAATTCTCAAAACTGAGAATGATCTCATCATTTCTTTATTTTCTCCTTTTATTGGTAAATGATGGTGGGGTACAGAGTGATTGGCTTTTTCCATTTTGCAAGCATTATATCACTTTTGGTTATACTTTTATCAACTTACAAGTTTTCAGGAGCCTTTTGACTAATATGTAGTAAAACTCAAATGCATATTTGGGTTATATTCCCCTACTTTTCCAGAGTATTCATGAATTTGCATTGTTTACATTGAGATTATCCTGTCGCTCCTTAGCTATGCATTTCTGCTCCTTATACTATGATAACCATTAACCATTCACCTCCTTTGGCCCAGCCAGCTCCACACCAGTCTCTGCACTCCAACACTCTTATCTTTGTACAGAAAATGTGCCAAGACTGATTGGGCTTGGAAGCAGGCTCACAGGCACAAGAGCTTCATACCAGTCACCTGGGGCCTTCTGAAGGAGAAAGTCCAAAGCAGACTTAGTCCAGTACTCTGTCATAAAGGCTGAGAGGACACAAAGGAGTGTCTTCTAACCTCTGCAAGTATAAACTGTCCACCTGAATATGTAAAGCACTATGCATGTGGAAGGGGGGAAAGGATAAAAGGGAGGGAAAGCAAGAAATAGTAAAATAAGCAGTGAATATAATCTAAGTGCATTATATGCATGCATGGAAATGTCATATTGAAACCCTTTACTGTGTGGAATGAACGTGTGCACAAAACATAAAAGCTGACAGCTGTACCACTGTGGCATCCAAACCAGTTAGATCTCAGAAGGTAAGCAGGGTCAAACCTGGTTAGTCCTTGGATGGAAGGCTTCCTGGGAGCATCAGGGGCTGTAGGGTTTGGAGAAGGACTTGGCAACCCACTCCCAAAAAAACAATCAGTCTTTGAAAACCCTATGAATATCAGAGAAGCACAATAAGGCTTCGTCTGTTGTCCATAGGGTCTCTATGGGTAGGACACCAACTTGACAGCACCTAATAACAACAACTAATAGTAAATTTTTTAAAAAGGCCCCTTTAATTTTTTTCTTCTTCTTTTTTTATTAGAAATTTTTAATTTATATCATAATGTGATTCATTTTGACATGCTTTTTGAAAATAAAAAAGACAAAACATTGCTTAGAATTTTTTTTTAACAAGGAGACACAGGGAGCAAGTCTGGAGAGGGAAGCACAGGTTGGGAGCACTGGTCAGAGATTAAGAGGCAGGCAGGGGCTTCCCCAAAAGCATCAATTTCCTTCCTCCATGTGGCAGAAGATACCTCGATTTTCCTGTGTTTCCCCATGGAAAAGAATTTATATGAGACACAGAAATGAGTATCGAGTATGGAATAAGTTTATTAAGGATAATAAATACCTACACACATTCTAAAGGCAGGTGGGCAGTAGTAAAGGACTACTACTGCCTTGAGCCAAGGTGGGGATTGGTCTTTATGGTGGTTTGAACCTACAGGGGAAGGAAAGAAATGATTAGCTTCTGGACTGTACATTGAATGGGTAAATGGATTCTCAGTGTCTTCAAGGATTGGGCTTAGAGGCAGGTATTGCAAAAGGTTATAGAAATCCAGGCAGCTACTAATCTTGATAAGGGAACAGAATCTACTATATAGTGTCCTTTTCTACTATCAGGATGATGAACATCCCAACAGTCAAATCATTCTTCCTGGCTGAATATAGAAGTGAGAAGTGATTTTAACTCTGTTTCTTTCTAGCAAGTATGTTGTTTGTAAGGGCACTATCTATCAGGGAAGCACGGACCACCTGACTTGGCTGGTTCCAGAGACTTCTCTTCCCTTTCATCCTATTACCCTCTAACAATTTTCTCTTTTGCATTTGTGGTGAGAAAACCTATTTTCTTTACGTCAATGTACGAGGTTCATTTCCAATTGTAGGGATTTTGTTGCACTTCCTCCTTCTTGGAAACAAACTTATAGGTGTGACTACTGACCTCAAAACAGAGTTCCTTGTGATGACTCTAGAGACCTTAACATCTTAGCTGACTGCTATTTTGACTTTTCCTTTCTCTCTCTCCTCTAACTGCACTTCAAAAATAAGAGTGACTCATACTTTTGTCTAGAAAATTGATCCACACAAGCCAGGTGTGTTGTAACTCCTGAAATCCCAGCACTGTGGTGGTTGAGGAAGGAAGATCAAGAGTTTGGCCAACTCAGATTCCACAAGAAGTTCTAGGCCAGCCTTGGTTGCTCAGGAAGACATTGTCTCAAAAAGTAAAAGAAAGGAACACATAATAAACAAAGTCTCCTACTAATACCACTGATTTAAGCCCAACACTGCCAGGTACGAGCCTAATAATAGTTCAGAAATGGGAACACTCCAAACTACAATGATATTTGTATATTCTATTGAGTTAGAGTTTATGCTGTATTATGATATTTTGAGGGGCTTGGATATAGCGCAGTTGGTAGAGTGCTGCGTTGCAGTCTCTGAGGTCCCGAGTTCTATTCTGGGCACTACAAAAATGGGAGAAGGACCTGGCAATCCACTCCCAAGGCAATCCCGAAACAGTCAGCCAGGGAAAACCCTATGAGGGTCGCTATGAGTAGGATACCGTCTCGACGGCACCTAACAACAACAACAATGATATTTTGCAGAATAAGAGCAAACTCTGGAAAGGCATTGAAATAAATAAATGAGTTCAAAAAGATCAAGGATGAGAATGGAAATATCGCCAGGTTCCCTTTAAACAGACATCAACATAACAAAATCAAGGACAAGGATTTGTGACTACTTCATATCCCCCTTTGCATCTAGGGATTATATGTGTCTATAAGGGAGATGAGTGTGGGAGTGTGAGTGTGTGTGTGTGTGTGTGTGTGTGTGTGTGTGTGTGTGTGTTAGAGTAGACATTCATTTATTAGAATATATAAATTATGTTCGCCTTTTGAATAGCTGGGCATTTCAAATTTTTGAATATAATTTGATGCTCTCTTCAACCCTAAATGTGCTGTACCTACTTAGTTCCTTTGTTACAATTAGGGGTATGTACAATCCTTGATTTACCTTGTTTAGTATAATGGATAGAGGCAGAGATGGGAATGTGGCTGTCTCCTTGGTCTTCCTGTAGCATGTACATCTGTTGCTGCCAGCTCTCCATTGGCCTATTGTCAACCCAGTATCTGTAATCAACGGACCCCTGGACCTAGACGGGAGGAAATCCTTCCAATGCTCATGGCTTCCTTTTGTGAGGAGGAGGAGGAGGCACAGTTCCCACAGAGAAATTTACATTTGGAGTGGAATGGCGGTAGCAAGGGGCAATCTATGCCTTCCAGAAACATCTTAGAAATTTTGAGTAAGACTGATCATGGATTCCGGGCTGAGTCTGGGGTTTGAGGGGTTGGAGTTCTCTTTATGCCTTCTGCCCAGCGTGAGGTCCTCTTCCGATCTCAGGTGTCTGATTCCCCACTTGGTTTGCATCTTTAGCTCCATCCCAGGTTCATTTTTTGATTTCAAGGTCAACAACGGCCTCATGGTCATCTGCACTCTTGACATCATCCAACAAAGGCTCCTCCTTTGGCCAGATGGGAGACAGGGGACCCACCTCTGCCTAAGAAGGCTGCAGAGACAGAGCATGGGGCATCTCCAGGCAGGAAGTCCTGGAGAACCCTCTTCCCCAATGTCTCCAATCTTCATCGCCCTTGGTGTTCAGATCCACCTTTGCGTTCTCTTTTTCTCCTCAAGTCTTGGGATGAGCTCTAGTGCCCACTCGCCTTAGTGTGCCTGGTGCTGAGTCTTCCCCTCTTCTTTTTCATTTATTCATCCACCAAGCCACGTGGTGAATCCACTCTTGCCAACTCTTCTCTAGTCTCAGTCCACAAACTGTAACTAAACCTAAAGCAGCTGTGAGTCCGCCTTCAAATGCTCCATGGCCACAGATCCATTCCATGTGATCCTTGCTGGCTATTGTGCCCAACGGCCTCCGGGGGAGCCCTTGAGATTGCACCCAAGTCTGTGCTTGTCTGTCTATACTGAGTCCATGGCTAATGCTGAACTCCCAGTGTCAGGGGGGGGAGCAGTGACTGGGTACCGGGTCCTTCCAGGATGTTCTCTCACCATGGCAAGTCTAGCATCTGTGCCCTCCCCCTTCTCTTCCTGACTCTATGATTAAATCCAAAGACACAGCATGTGGGACCACTGGACTCTGTGGGTCCTGAAGATTTTGGGTGAGCTCTTGGAATCCCAGCTTCCATTGTGGGTCTCCGTTGTAGTTCAGGTGATTTTCCAGAAAGTGACACAGTCAATTCAGATCACTGACTCTTTTTTTATTTAAGTTTTGTTGGCATTTCATATTACACAATTGAATGGGTCTCACTAGGGCATTACTTCACAGGCATTTCATTGTACACTGCTCAGGTTCATTTCCCTGCTTACCCTCTTATGATGTCCTCCCCCATGTCCTCCCTTTCCACCATGGTCTCCTTTCTCAGTGCAGGTCTTTTTTGAGTATATCTATCCATATATGTATATCCTGATTTTGCCACAATGGTAACATATGTGGTATTCCCTCTCTTTTCTCCCCTTATCCTTTCTTCTTGGCCCTTCTCCCTTTCCTTTAGTCCAGTATCTGTTGCTACTTAGGTCCCATCTGCTTTCAGGATGTATGTTATCCCAATTTCTCTTTCTTTTCCATTTAGAGATTTAGAAATATTCTAAAGGACATTACACCTGTATCTTTCCAGATGCCTTTTCTTGTTCTTCTTCTTTTCACTTATAATTTCTTTATATAAATAAAAGTCCACCAGGATGTTTTTGAGTAATATTGTCTTGCACATTTAAAAAAGCTAGGAGAAAAGATGTTAAAGATTTTCACCTTAAATGAGTAATAAATATTAGAGAAGATAAATATATTTAACCTAATTTCAACATTACACTATGTATTCATGTACCAAGACAAATCATAGTATGTTTTCAATCTGTACAGTTTTATACAGTATTAGTTGACAAATAAATTAAAATCCTGGTGTAGTAGTACAATCCTATAATCCTAACATTTGAAAAGAGGAAACAGGAAGATTTCGAGTTTGAGATGAGGCTGGAGTACCTAGTGTATTCCTTTCTTGCATGGGATATTTTGTGATGCCCTGTGTAAATACACAAAATCAAAAGCAAAATCAAACAAGAGAAAGCAAAACACAAATTTTAAATATACTTTTAGGACCAAGTTAAACACACAAAATGCAATTGTTTTCCATAGCTTGCTGAAAAATGATGTCACTACTCTGATGTTAAAATTGATGAGAATGACATATGAAAATAGCTGGGAATATTCATAGGAAATATTATAAAAAGGAACTACACATGTGTAAGTTTTTTTTAAACAAGCACACCAGTTAAAATAATGATTGATAATGAATTGAAGGCAGAGCAAATAGTGTCACAGAAGACTGTACTTGTCTTTGTCCTTGTCTTTCTGTGTTTCTGCTTGTCATCAACATAAAGACGAGATTCGTTCACCTTAACTGCAGGAAAGCTTGGAGATCCTACTTGTGGAAATCCATCCAGCACTTACAGAAACAGGTCCCACAGTCATAAGACTTTGGTTCCACAGAGGAGTTCATTCAAATCATCTGATCAAATGCCTTCATTTTTCTCTTTGATTTTGTTATATTTCTTTTTATTTGTGGAGCTCGAGATTATCTCCAAGGTCTCCCACACTGTGTCACTGAGCTACTCTCCAGGGCAATTTTAATTTCTAATATCCATTTATTAAAATTAGAAAAGTATCATTAAAAGTGTAGAGTTAAATAAGAGTGCTCCCTGTTTGACTGGGTCCATTTCTGGGTATCAGCATGGCCAAGGACTTAATTCAGAGAGTAAGGGGAGAGTTACTGAAAGACCCCTGGAGGGTATCCTTCTCAGACGGAGACCCAAGCCCAAGGACTGAAGTCGAGCCACAGGATGCAAACCTAAGACGCAGCTTTATTGTTCACACAGGTGCCTGCGGTCGCTCCAGTCTTTGGATGACTGAGCGCGCCGGGCAAAGGGG
Organism: Pedetes capensis; assembly: GCA_007922755.1. Taxonomy (NCBI): domain Eukaryota; kingdom Metazoa; phylum Chordata; class Mammalia; order Rodentia; family Pedetidae; genus Pedetes; species Pedetes capensis. Next base: position 6,540 of record VMDO01038075.1, read on the forward strand.
CGATGGTTCTTTTATAGGCAAAAGCGCGGTTACAGAAGCAGAAGCATGGTTATTGGTCGTTTCAAAACATATCAGGGGTCGTGGCGGGGAATTTCAAAAGGCGCGGGGGCAGGAATTTTAAAAGGCACGGGGTCGTGGCGGGGATTTTTGAAAAGCGCGAGCGCGGGGATTTCAAAAAGCGCGGTTCGCGGTTACTGCCAGATCTGATACGGGACTTTCCCTCTCTCTGGTTCTTTCTGATACGGGACTTTCTGTCCTGGCCCACTTTCCTGGTATTGGGGCCAGCCATCCCAGGCAGTTACAATTTTAGGTGGGGTCTTTCAGGGTCTTTCATTCCCCCATTTCTTTTTGTATAAAGTAAAATCTTTTACTTACTTATTTAGGGGATATCTGCCTCGTTTTGCTGCAAAATTTGATATTGAGTGGTTAATGCTAGGGCCTGTACCGTCGAGAGTCTGCTCCTAATGAAATGTACCAGGCGGTTTAGGATGCAGGGGCCCACAGTGAGCAACAGGAGTAGAATCAGCAATGGCCCCATAAGGGTGGAGAGTAGGGTAGTAAGCCAGGGGGACCTGTTAAACCAACCTTCAAACCATTCCTGTTGGGAATCAAATTCTCTTTTCCGTTGGGCTAGTCTTTCTCTAAGTTTGTCCATTGTTTCACGGACCACCCCGGTTTGGTCGGCATAGAAGCAGCATTCTTCCCTCAAGGCTGCACAGAGCCCTCCCTCTTTTAAGAACAGTAAGTCTAGTCCCCTCCTATTCTGTAGGACCACTTCAGACAGGGAGGTGAGGGACTTTTTTAGGGCCGTAATGGACTTTTCTATAACCTGTAAATCAGTGGTTATAGCTTCTTGTAGGGTTCTTGTCTGGCCAGTCTGAAGCAGGGCTGCTGTTCCTGTGCCAATACCAGCTATAATCCCTCCTGCCCCCAGTAAAAGTGCTATGGTCAACGACAGTACCTCTCTTTTAGGTCTATTGTGGTCCTCAAAGTAGCTTAAGACAGCCTCTGAGCTGTGGAGCGTGATTCTTGGCCAGAGTTGTATTAATACACAATAGTCAGCATTGGTATCTAATATCATTGCTGAAATGCAGGGGGTGAGGCCTGTGCTGCATGCCCAATATGTTCCATTTGGGGCCTCCAGGTAATATGACCCTGGGGAGACCTGTTTGGTCTCGTTGCACAATTGTTGGTGTGATGTAGGCACCTTGCCTATACATTTTCCTTGGCCTGAAACTTCCGGGAGGGTTAATCTATGGCTAGGAATGGCAGAGCATCTGGCTGTTGGGGAGCTGTGGTTGGTGTAATTACCTAGTAGAGCTATTCCTTCATAGTAGGGTGGCCCAGGTGAGAGACAAAGCCAGCAGTCTTTAGCGCGGTCTGGATCAGAGTAGTTTAAGGTTTGATGCGCTCCTTTGACCAGGCTAATAAGTCTATCTCCCGTTCCAGAAGCGGCTTCTGAGAATAAGGGAGGAGTGGAAGTGGAGCTACTTGTTTTTGGCTCGGGGTTCTGTCTGGGAGTTTTAGGCTCTGAGGGGGCCCTCTGATCAGTTAACACTTTGTTAGGCCCCACCGGAGGGTTTTCTGAATTTTTAATTTTTAATCGAACAGTGAAGAGTAGCCCATCGTCATATTTATCCTTATAGAGTCTTATTCCCCAAGTATATCCTGTAGCCCATTCAGTAGCCTTTTTTCCATGATCGGTAAAGCTAATGCGAAGTGGATGACACCAATTTGATTTACATTCTGGAGCATGTGCCCAGTTGGGATCCCTCCTCTTCGTTGGGTGCGTATAATTTGCAACCACTGTGATAAAGTCCCAGGACGAAGAGGGATTCCAATAGGTGTCTCCAGTAGTCTCACAACCCCATGATCTACAAAAGTAGTCTCCTATTCCTCCACATTTGGAGTTTAAAGCTCTGTCTCGGTGGTTTCCAGGGCAAACATAGAAAGTCAGAGTTTTTAGTTTACTTCTCCTGTCACTGCCACCACAACCGCCCCAGGGATTGAGCCCCTGGCTTTCAGGAGGGGAGGGGTTATCTGGGGCCTTGTCATCAGGTTTTAATCCCTCTATATCCCAATTAGCGGGGGCGCCGATGGCCAATTTGCAAAGGTCAGGATATAAATCTGGCCACCATTTTTGGGGATGGGCAGTGTGGGACATGTTCCAGATTACCTCTCCCATTTGGGTAACAACTTCCCAAGTTAGGTGTTTGGGGATAATGGGGGCTTGCAAGAATGGGGTTTACAAGACATAGTATAAAGAGAAGCAGTATCAGGGTTGGGTGTGAGAGAGTCTTATCTTTAGAGGATTTTGAGTGCGATGGAGCCTCCATGTTGGTCCCGGGGTGGAGTTTTCGGGCCGGTGTTCCGGCTGAGCGGCCTTTACGCGGGACGCGTGTACCCAGGGAGCGATGCCGTCCACCTTCAAAGCGGTTGGGGTTGTTAGAAGAACTGTGTAAGGTCCCTTCCAGCGAGGCTCCAGGTTCTTGAGTTGATGTCTGCGCACCCATACAGTGTCCCCAATCTGGAAAGGATGTGGAATGATCAGTTTATTGGCCGCTTCGTTGTAGGCAGCCGCCAATGGTTTCCAGACCTCCTTCTGTACAATCTGCAGAGCCTTGAGATGAGCCTGCAATGTAGGAGTGTTAGCAAAGCTAGAAATTTCTGCATCAAAGAAGGCAACTGCTGGCGGTGGGGCGCCATACAGAATCTCAAAGGGGGTGAGCCCGTGTGGGCCTGGGGTGTTTCTTGCCCTGAAGAGGGCCAGGGGTAGGAGTTGCACCCAATCCTTTGAGCCAGACGCAAGCGTTAATTTAGATAAAGCCTCCTTAATTGTTCTATTCATTCTTTCTATTTGACCTGAGCTTTGGGGTCTATAAGCACAATGCAACTTCCAATCAATCCCCAGTAATTTGGCCACCAACTGACTTACCCGGGAGACGAAGGCCGGCCCGTTGTCTGACCCAAGTACCTGTGGCATTCCATATCGGGGAAAGATGTCTTCCAGCAGCTTCTTGGTCACTATCTTAGCGGTCTCATGCTAGGTGGGAAAGGCTTCCACCCATCCTGAAAAAGTGTCTACAAAGACTCGAAGATATTTATAGCCATACATGCCAGGTTTTACCTCGGTGAAGTCAAGTTCCCAATGTGTTCCAGGTCGATGGCCCCTTAATCGGGCTCCGGATGGGCCTTTGGTGCGGCCGGCATTTACTTGGGCACATATCCTGCAAGACTCAGCAGTCTTTTTTAAAGCTTGGTCTCGGCCAAGCAAATGTAGTACTGTTTCTTCCTTCTTTAATAGGGTTCTCATCTTTTCTGTCCCTAAATGAGTCAACTTATGTAGAAAGTCTATCAGGTAATTGGTGTCCTCCTCAGGTACCACTGTTTTTCCGTCCTTCACCCATGTACCATGAGAGTCATTATATGTTGCCCCCAACTTTTGCATTTGGTCTAAATCCCTTTCTTTATAGTGCCACCGAGGAGGAGGATTGGGCGGCCTTTTCCCAAATTCTCCGGGAGGAGCATTTAGGGTCAGAAGTTGAGGCCCGCGAGCGGCTTTCTTTGCAGTCTCATCAGCAAACTGGTTTCCTATGACCTCAGGGCTGGTTCCTTTTTGATGTCCGGGGCAATGTATAATGCTAAGCTTCCGGGATAAGAAGAGTGCCTTTAATAAGGCTATGATTTCTGTTTTATTTTTAATATCTTTTCCCTCTGAGGTCAGGAGGCCCCTCCTTTTGTATATATCTCCATGTATATGGGCTGTAGCAAAGGCATATCGACTGTCTGTGTAAAAATTAAGTTTCTTACCTTCTGCCAGTTGGAGGGCCTTAGTTAGGGCTATAAGTTCTGCCTTTTGGGCCGAGGTTCCTCCTGGTAAAGCACTGGCCCATATTATCTGGTCTTCGGTGGTCACCGCAGCCCCTGCTCGTCTCTCCCCATCTAGAATATAGCTGCTGCCATCTGTGTACCAAGTATGATCTGCATCTTTGAGGGGTCGGTCCATGAGATCCGGTCTGACCCCGTGCAGCTCAGCTAGGATCTGTTGGCAATCATGAGTCTCTGGCCCCTCCGGGAGGGGAAGTAAGGTGGCTGGATTCAATGTCGTCACCGGGCCGAACTGGATACGGTCCGTGTCCAGCAGCAGAGACTGGTAATGTGTCATTCGCGCATTAGACAACCAGCGATCTGGAGGCTGGCGCACAATGGATTCCACCGCATGGGGGGCAGTCACAGTTAGGGGTTGTCCCAGAGTTAGCTTAGTAGCGTCTTTTATTAAGACTGCTATGGCCGCCACCATTCTCAGGCATGGAGGCCAGCCTGATGCCACGGGGTCCAATTTTTTTGACAGGTAGGCGATTGGACGTTTCCATGGACCAAGTCTCTGGGTTAGGACTCCCTTTGCAATGCCCTGTTTTTCATCTATGAATAGTTCAAAGGGCTTAGTAATGTCAGGCAGCCCCAAGGCAGGGGGGGATAGAAGGGCTCGCTTTATGGTGTCAAATGCCCTCTGCTGGGTTTCAGTCCATGTAAAGGGGGTCCCCTGTTTAGTCAGGGGGTAGAGAGGGGCTGCGATTTCTGCAAACCCAGGTATCCATAGCTGACAGAACCCTGCGGTTCCCAGGAACTCCCTTAATTGTCGATGGTTTTTTTGGGGGGGAATGCGGGAAACAGTCTCTATACGGGCAGGTGTTAGCCAGCGTTGTCCATCTTTTAGCTTATACCCCAAATAAGTAACCTCTTTCTGGCATATTTGGGCCTTTTTAGTGGAAGCCCGATAACCCATTTGTCCCAGAGTTTGTAGGAGAGCCCTCGTACCTGAATGGCAGTCCCTGTAGGTGGGTGCCGCGAGAAGAAGATCATCCACATATTGAAGCAAGATTAGAGAGGGATGCTGGATTCGGAAGTCTGCGAGATCCCGATGTAGAGCTTCATCGAAGAGGGTGGGGCTGTTTTTAAATCCTTGAGGGAGTCTTGTCCAGGTTAATTGTCCTGAAATCCCGAGGTCGGGGTCTTTCCATTCGAAGGCAAATATGGGTTGACTTTGAGGGGACAGTCTTAGGCAAAAGAAAGCATCCTTTAAATCAAGAACAGTGTACCACAAATGGGAGGGGGGTAGAGTGCTCAGGAGATTGTATGGGTTGGGCACAGTGGAATGAATGTCCTCAACTCTTTTGTTGACCTCCCTGAGGTCCTGGACAGGGCGATAATCCCCCGTGCCAGGTTTCTTCACTGGTAAAAGCGGTGTGTTCCAGGGTGACCTGCATGGGGTCAGGATTCCCAGATCCAGTAACCTCCTTATATGTGGTTTTATTCCTAGGTAGGCCTCATTTGATAATGGATACTGTTTGACCGAAATGGGGGTGGCCTGCGCCTTTAACATTATAATTAGAGGTGGTTGTTGATTGGCCATACCTATGCCCCCTGATTCAGCCCAAGCTAAGGGAAAAGTCTGTAGCCAATAGTCCATTTCGGTGGGCCCTCCTTCATGGGTTTCATGCAGCCTATATTCCTCTTCAAGGCTCATGGTCAACACATGTAGGGGGGTTCCCTCCAGGCTGGAAACTTTAGCCCCAGTTTCTTTGAAATGAATGTGGGCTTTTAATTTCATCAATAAGTCTCTCCCTAGTAAGGGGTAGGGGCAATCGGGCACGTGTAGGAAGGTATGGGTAACTTTGCCAGTGGCCAATTGTATAGTCCGCTCTGTAGTCCAGCGGTATTGTTTTCCCCCAGTTGCTCCTTGTACCCAGGGAGATTTTGTACTCAGGGGTCCTGGTGACTTAGTGAGGACTGAATGTTGGGCCCCGGTATCGACTAGAAAGGTAACTGGATGCCCCCCAACATTGAGGGTTAGCCTGGGCTCAGGGGGGGGCTCCTGGCCCTGACTATCCTAGTCTTCATCTAATAAAAGTAACTTAGATTTAGGTCTGGTGGCCTTGGGCCCTCGGAGCTTCTTGGGGCATTCTCGGGCCCAATGTCCTTTTTCTTTACAAAATGCACATTGGTCCTGGTCCACTTGGGGCCTCCTTCGTTCTCCCGGCCTATCATTCCTATCATTAGTCTGCACTACGGTGGCCAAAAGTTTACTGAACTCTTTATTTCTCTGTTTTTCTCTCATAATTTCTCTTTTTTCTGTCTCTTTTCTGATTTTGTCCTCCCTTTCTTCCGTTTCCCTGCACAGGCGATCCTCTCTTTCTTCTCTAGTCTCCCTTTTGTTAAAGATACGTTCTGCCTCTTTTAATAGGTCCTGAAGAGTCTGCCCTTGCAAGTTATCTAGTCTTTGTAACTTAGTTCTTATATCTGGAGCCGACTGCCAGATAAAAGTCATAGAGACATTTATTCCCTGAACCGGGTCATCAGGGTCATAGGGGGTGTACATACGGTAGGCTTCTTTAATCCTTTCTAAGAAGGCAGCTGGCGACTCCTCAGATCCCTGTATTACCTGTTTTATCTTGGCCAAATTAGTTGGGTGGCGCCCTGCGCCACGGAGGCCCGCTAAAACTGTCTGGCGATAAAGGCGTAGGTGTCCCCTACCTGCAACGGTGTTATGATCCCAGTTGGGTCGGGTCAAGGGGAAAGCATCATCAATTTCTTCTATTATTTGGGTGGGCCTCCCGTTGTCACCCGGAACATTTTTCCGAGCTTCCAGGAGGACCTTTTGTTTTTCCTCAGACATCAGCAGGGTCTGCAGGAGCTGTTGGCAATCATCCCAGGTAGGCTGGTGGGTGACTAAAATAGACTCAATTAAGTTAGTCAAGGTTATAGGGTCCTGGGAGAAGGAAGGATTGTGCATCTTCCAATTATATGTCTGAGGCAGAGAATGGCCAATATTGCGTCTGGTCTCCAGGTCCCTGTCTCAGGGGAAAAACCTGGGAGGTACCCCCCGGTGGCTGCAGTTCGCAGCGGCCTCTCAGGCATCCGGCCACCGGGGAAGAAACCTCTGGTCGGGCGGGGGGAGCCCGGTCAGTTCGTTCCTCCGCCGAGACGTTCAGGGCTGTAGGGGGCGGAGGAACATAGGGAGGAGGGTTCTCAAACAATAGATCAATGAGGGGTGTATTAGGGTCAGGGAGAAGGACCGGTTTGGGATCCTTTTTGGTCTCAAGAGGACAGCAAGCGGAGGATGGGGGGGGGAAGGGCGAACCTGAGGAAGGGGGAGCGGGAGGCGAGGGAGCGGGAGGCGAGGGAGCGGGAGGCAAGGGAGCGGGAGGCGAGGGAGGTAGGGAAGGCCTAGGTTTAGGGGAAATAAAAGGGGCGACCCATGGCGGGGGGTCG
>VMDO01038076.1:0-13811 GCA_007922755.1 Pedetes capensis
CCGACTCAACGGCACCTAACAACAACAACAACAGTGGGGTACAGAAAAATAAGTCAGTTGATATATCCATTATGCAACTATTGATTGGTTTTGCTTATACTTCCATCTCCTTGACCATTTTATAGAACAAGATAAATGAAAGAAGAAAGAAAAAAGAAATTCATATAGTTGCATCCTGATAAATGTAGAGAGGTATTTTGTAATTTTGTAAAATTCTCTCCCTCTTTATCTCTCTATGTTTATTCTCCTCCCCTTCACCCTTTCCCCATCATCCACTCCCTCCCACTAGTCTCCTCTCCTCCCATATCAGGTCCACTTATATTTTCTATTCTTAAATAAGTATGATTGCACAAATATATATATTTATAATTTTTTTCCTTTAAGGTAGATTTTGCTTTTGCATATGAGAGTATGTGGTATTTTGCCAGGAGCCAAGACCATAAGTAACCTTTTACAAGATACCCTGATGAAAAGGTGCAGGGTGTGGTGAAAATAGCAGATGTTGAGTCACAGGGCATTGTGACCTTTGAATTGAAATTACCATCTGAAAGCTGTTGTCAGGGTTACAGGAAGAACTGAAGACTTCTGAAAAGCCCCTGGCCCTTGTGACATTTTTGCTCCACCCCTACCCCTCCATGTGTATATAAGCTACAGCAAAAAATTAAAGACTTTGGAGCTTGATCAGACAGCCTGTCTTGCTCTCGTTATTGTCTCTCCCATTCGTTCACCCCCTACTCTAGGGCCCTGTTGAAAAACCCCGTGGGTCGGGGCAGTATTTCTCTTTTTGAGTCAGGGTTGTTGTTGTTGAGTTGTTGTTGTTGTTGTTGTTGTTGTTGTTGTTGTTGTGTAAGGTCAAGTTGAGTCCCACTCATAGCGACCTTATGTATAGCAGATCAAAACACTTCCCTATTCTGTGCCAGGCACACAATCTTATTTATGTTTAAGCCCATTGTTGCAGACACTGTGTCAGTCCATCTAGTGGAGGGTTTTCCTTTTTTTCGTTGACCTGCCACTCTCCCAAAAGTGATGTCTTTCTCCAGGGATTGGTCTTTCCTGACTACATGTCCAAAATATGTAAGACTCAGTCTGGCTGTCCTTGCTTCCAAGGAGCACCCTGGTTGCACTTCTTCTAGGACAGTTCTGTTGATTCTTTTGGCAGTCCATGGTATATTTAATAGGTGTCTGCAAGATGATAATTCAAAAGCATCAATTCTTCTCCTGTCTCCATTGTTCAATGTCCAGCTTACACAACCATATGATGTGACTGAAAATACCATGGCTGAGTCAGGCGCACCTTTGTCTTAAATGTAACAGCTTTACTTTTCAATGATCTAAAGAGATCTTTTGCCACAGTTTTCCCAGAGCAATGCATCTTTTGATTTCTTGACTGCTGCTTCTCTGGGTGTTGATTATAGAGCCAAGCAAAGCAAAATCTTGGACAACCTCAACCTTTCCTCCATTTATTGTGAAGTTGTATACTGATCCAGTTGTAAGGATTTTTGTTTTGTTGATGTTTAGTTGCAACCCATAATGAAGGCTACGATGTTTGATCTTCATCAGTAAAAGTTTTAAAAACCTCTTCACTTTCAGCAAGCAGAGTTGTGTCATCTATATAATACAGGTGGTTAATCAAGCTTCCTCCAATCCTGATGCCATGTTCTTCCTCATAAAGTCCAGCTTCTCATGTTATTTACTCAGCATATAAATTGATGAGATATGCTGAAAGTATGCAACTCTCACACACACCTTGCTCAATTTTAAACCAGGCAGTCCTTCCTTGTTGTATTTGAACAACTGCTTCCTGGCTCATATACAGATTCCTCATGAGTACAATTAGGTGCTCTGGTATTCCCATTTTCTGAAGTGTTATCCATAATTTGTTATGATCCACATAGTCAAATGCCTTTGCATAGTCAATAAAACATAGATAGACATCATTCTGATATTCTCTGCTTTGGGCTAATATCAACATGACATCAGCAATGATGTCCCTGGTTCCCTACCCTCTTCTAATCTGGCTTGATTTTCCAGTAATTCCCTGTCTATATACTACTGCAGTCACTTTTGAATGATCTGTAGTAAAATTTTGCTTATGTGATATGTCCAATAGCTTCCACATTCAGTTGGATCCCTTTTATGGGAATAGGCACAAATATGGATTTCTTCCAGTCAGTTGGCCAGGTAGCTGTTTTCCAAATCTGTTGGCACAAACATGTTAACACCTCCAGTGCTGCATCTGTTTCTTGAAACATCTCTATTGGTATCCCATCAATTCCTGGAGCCTTGTGTTTCACCAGTTCTTTCAAGGCAGCTTCTACTTCATTCTTCAACACCATTGGTTCCTCTTCATATGCAACTTCTTGGAATGGTTGGTCATCTACCAATTCTTTTTTGTATAATGACTCTGTGTAGTCCGTCCATCTTCTTTTGATGTTTCCTGCATCATCGAATATTTTCCCTGTAGAATCTTTCACTATTGCCACTTGAGGCTTGAATTTTTTCTTCACTTCCTTAAGCTTGAGAAACACAGAGCGTGTTCTTCACTTTTTGTTTTCTGCCTCCAGCTCCTTGCACATGTCATTATAATATTTGTTTTTGTCTTCTTGAGCTACCTTTTGAAATTGCATGATAGAATTTTGTCAGACCAATGACTTTTTCATTGCAAATACATTTCTTCAGCAACATAAATGGCGACTATACACATGGACATCACCAGATGGAACATACAGGAACTAAATTGGCTATATATGAGTCAGGGTTATTTTTCTTAAAACGATCCTCCATTTTGCTACAAATTACATAATTTCATTCTTATTTACTGCTGAATAGTATATATATATATATATATATATATATATATATATATATATATATAAATTTTTAAATTCAATTCTCTATTATTGGACATCTACGTTGATTACATAGCCTTGCAATTGTGAAGAATACAGAAGTTCAGGTATCCCTGTAGTATCTTCCTTTGGGTATATTCCTAGAAGTGATATAGCTTGGTCATATGGTAGTTCTATTTTTAGTTTTCTCAGGTACCTCCAGGGCTGGGATTTAGCTCGGTTGGTAGAGCTCTGCTCTGCAGTCTCTGAGGTCCCGAGTTCAATTCCCAGCATTGCAAAAACAGGAGAAGGTCATGGCAACCCACTCCTGAGGCAATCCCTAAATGATCAGCCATTGAAAACCCTATGAGGGTTGCTATGAGTTGGACATGACTCAATGGCACCTAACAATAACAACAACAAGGTACCTCCATATTGATTTTCAAAGGGCTGAACTAAGTTACAGTCCTATCTCCACATCCTCACTAACCTTTGTTGTAATTTGTTTTGTTGATCTTGGCCTAAAACAGCTCTCATTTCAATAGTCACCTGTCTGGAAGCAAACACACTGACATTTCAAATTTCAGACAAAGGAGGAAAAATTACTCTAACCTATCTACTTAGAGCCTTTTAATTGATTCCAACCTTGTTATGAGGTACTCAGCTCTTCCTTATAGAATTAATACTAGGGAGATCAAAAGTATTGTGTTTCTGGAGAAAGTTACAGAGTCTTTCTATGTTGTCATACTACCTCTTGTCAAATAAGAATAATCATAGTTGCTACTAGAAAATGTGGACAAAAAAGTCAGTGAGACAACAAGCAAAGCACTGAGTATAGTGGTTGGCACAACATAAAATGCCAATTATTTTTATTTTTGATAACATTATTATTATTGGTAATTTTAACAGAATACCACAACGATTAGCATTCATATAAAAATAATGATATACAGAAGTATTTAATTATTTCCACTATTTATACATGTATCTATACATGTGTACACTCTCCCAATAAATTTATCTTTGATTATGTATCTGCAAGTCCAAAATACTTGGATCACCTCCATCAAATTATGAAAAATACCAGAAATTAAAAACTGGGAAGCATCTTTTCTCAGTTGTAGTCAGGGACGTTAACTATATAGGATATTTATTAATGAAACAATAGATAAAACTGATTGACTTAGATCATGATATTACCTTACCACAAACCCCACAATTCACCCAATTTGTAGAACTTTTAGAATTGGTTAAACTTTAGGCCAGGACCTATATCTTTCACAATTTCCATGAAAAGAAATTGTGCAAGTTACATCCTATCCACAGTGATATAAATTATGTGATAATAAAAGAGTTAAAGAAAAATAAGGTAACCAGAATATTTATCCATTCAGAAGTTTAGTAGTACTCCCTTAAGAGAATTTTGTATCACTGAAAAAAATTGACTTGTAAAATATTTAGGTATTGTAACTGCACCACTAGTTATGAGATCCATCCAATGAAAAGAAAAAATATTGTAGCCTTAACTGCTCTTAGTCTTAACCAAAAAATGAAAACAAGTTTAATATCCAACTAGAGAAATTAGTAAAAGTATCCCATTCCACAAGAGCCAAACTTTGTTGAAACCAATGAAGAAATAATAAAAATAAGGGCAGAAGCTAAGATAAGAAAATAGAAATATCATGGAATTATTAATTGTCTTTAAAAGCTGGTTCTTTGAAAAGTCCTATGGCATAAACAAGGCTCTAGAATAGCTAGCAGATAAAAAGACATAACTATAGGCATAACATTGATGTTGTCAGGTGCTGTCAAGTCAGGGTCTGACTCATAGGGACACTGTGTTCCACAGGCAAAATATTATTGTTGTACTTCTCTGCTATTCATAGGGTTTTCAATGACTGTTTTTTGGGAGTGGGTTGTTGGGTCCTTCTCCCAAGCCTATAGCACCTGGTGTTCCCAGGTGGTCTCCCATCAAAGCACTAACCAGGTTTGACTTTGCTTAGCTTCCGAGATCTGATGGGATCTGATGCCACAGTGATATGGCTGCAGGCTAGGTAAAATGTTGTTGTTGTTGTTGTTGTTGTTGTTGTTGTTGTTGTTGTTGTTGTTATTGGGTGCTGTCGAGTTGAGTCGGTATCTGACTCATAGCGACCCTCGTAGGGTTTTCAATGGCTGAGTGCTTCAGGATTTCCAGGCCCTTCTCCCATTTTTGTGGTGCTGGGAATTGAACTCGGGGCCTCAGAGACTGCAGCGCAGCGCTCTACCCACTGAGCCAAATCCCAGCCCAGGTAAAATATTAGTGATTGAAAATGCTATATAGCCATAATTATGGAGGGAATATTTTAAAAACATTTTTAAAAGATGACTAAGGTATTAGAAAATTTATATTGCCTTAGTGTTTTCTCTGGAATATATAAATGAGTCAGTATTGAAACAGCAAGCTTTTCAAACCAGAAAAGAAATGGAAAATATTGTCAAGGGGCTATATCCTATCAAATGAGATCATATCAAAATAAGACACTGATAATTCCTCTAGTACCTACGTATTCAAGATAACAAAAGATGCCTTTCTTTAAGAAGCCAGCATGAATGTCTTAATTATTTTATCTAAAACAGAGAGCCTTTTCAATACTCATATTTTTCTCAGAAACTAATTTGTAATATACATCTATAATTATTACTTCCTTTCCATTTGTTCTAATAGTTTCTCCAAGAGTTTCAATTTTCAACTCATTTCATTTGCAAACTCATTCGTTTCTTTTATTCACTATTGGTTAACTTTTGTATGGTTTCAACATAAAGCACCTTGTGGATTACAAATCTGATATTGGGTCAGATTTTCTTGAAATTCTAATGTTCTACTACCTCTTTCATCCCATCTTCTTGTCTTTTTCTCTTTGTCTCCACTGTACTAGGTTTTGGGTTGCTTGTTCTCTTCTGACACAATGTTAAATATTTTAAATAATTTCTTGTCATCTGTATTTCACAGGAGATAATTTCAGAGGTGATTTTTCTTCTGGCTCATTGAGGTATTTTTTCTTATATTCTGTTATATTTTTTTCATTGAGTCTAGTGATGTTTTATTTCTTAACAAATTTTGAAGTGGTGGAGCTCTGAAGTGGCTCCATTTTGCCTCACGATTGGGAGTTCAGATCCTGAAAGCAGACTGCTTGGATTCAAATTCCAATTTTACTGCATGCTAGTTTTATGAACTTGACTTTTCTATGCTTCACTTTCTTCATCTGTAGAATCTGAATAATACAATATCAGTAGCTCCATCATATAAGGTTGCTAATAAAATTAAATGAATTCATATAAAGGACTTACAAGAATACTTGGTATATTCTAAGCACTGTAGAAGTGTTAGCAACTTCAGCTTAGTTGAAAGATGACCTCAGATCAACAAAAGAGCAGGTTAATATTTGTAATTCTCAATCTAATTTCTAGGTTCAGGAAGAAAGGCCTGCCATATAATAATATATATCATCTTCTCCTTTTCTTACAAACTGTTCTCCTGCTACTACACTAAATATTTGAACAAATGAGAAGGTAATGTTCTTAGTAATTTAAATATTTTTCTATCTTCTAACTATAAGACCATCAAGTTTTCACATTATCATTGCTGATTCCTTTCCTTTCTGTCTAATTGTTTGCTTTGAGTTGACATATTGATATCAATGTACAAATAGGATAATGTTGGAGATAGGGGTTATAGGTGGAAGGAAGCAGGATTCTGGTCTCCTCAACAAGCATCACCTAGGAAATGGGAGGACTACTTATGTCCATTATTCATCTTGGGGTAGGGCATGTTGGACATGAAGATTCTTTCTGGCTTCTGCATTTCTCTACTACATACAGTAATATATAGATATGTTACCATGAGATCAGGACATATTGTTCTTATCCTGATTCTATCTGCCCTATAGTTAAAGCATAGCTCATTCAGGTCTGGGCATTTTTAATTTGGGTGTTTAGATCTTGCAGGTATTTTACGAAGAAGCTCATGGGATGCTATTTCTTGGAGGGCTACAAGACTGATGCAATTTTAAATGTTACATATTGTTAATGCAATTAGATATCATATATGTTTCTGCCTTCATACTTTTCATACAAAATAAGATAGTTTTCTCCTTACAATATCCTACCCATTATCATTTCTTTTATACATATAATAATTAGATATTTATTTATGATGTTACTCATTAGACTAACAAGGAGAAAAGCTCTCCTTTCCATGCTTATTCTTCAAATCTTAACAGTAGTGAAATAAATAACTCTGACAGAAGAATACTGTTGTGCTACTTGCAACTGGCCTGCAGCCATATCACTATGGCATCTGATCCCATCAGATCTTGGAAGCTAAGCAAAGCCAGACCTTGTTAGTACTTGGATGGCAGACAGCCTGGGAACACCAGATGTTGTAGGATTGGGAAAAGGACCCAGCATCCCACTCCCAAAAAACAATCAGCCATTGAAAACCCTATAAATAGCAGAGAATCACTACCCATAGTGTCCAACCTGTTGCACATAGAGTCACTATGAGGCTGACAGTCACTCAGCACTTAACAGCAATGATTTGCAACTGTCACATAATATGAATTATGTTAAGAAAAATAACCCCAAACTATTATAGTCATTTGTCTTCTATGAGTAAAACTGGTTAATACTTTTTCTCTTTCCTCAGGAAAACTTCTTTCATAGACATGCAATTTTTAAAATAATTTCTTTGTATTTATTTTTATTATCTCTCAGACTTTGTACATGAAAATGTCTCACTCTCCACATTCCAGTATCATTTAATATAATTCACCTCTATCTCACATCTGGCTTTCCCTTAATTTCAGGATATTTGGCAAATTTTCTTTGGGAAAGTTAAACTAATTAATTGAAGTCAATCAAAACAAATAGTAGGGCTTTTGAAAAAATGTATGACATCTGTTATCATTTTTAGTCAAAAGTCTATTTAACCATCCTCTCTTAGCATCTATTTTCTCACTAAATAGAAAGAGGCTTAAGAAACCAAGGAATGTAATTTCTTGGCCATTTTGGCTAGCTCATTTTAATTTAAACTAGTACCATGTGTAAAAAATCTAAACATTAAAGCAGGTACAAGACAATGCAAAATAAAGGAAGAAAGTGATCATTTATGGAATTACAAAATTCCTTTCTCTTTCTTGTTGAACTTTGAGCAGTCTTTTACTTGGATCTACCAAATATTTTTCCAACTCCAGTAGTTGGATCTCTTGCTAATTAAGAAATAATGTCTCTGTGGTTGACTGGTATTACAATCATGCAGCAGATGACTATTGTGCACAAACAAGTCAGGAGATGCCTGGGACAGCAATTTTCATGGGTTTGCTTCTCCTGTACTCAATGCCATCATATGATATTTTTTTTTTCAGGAAAACACTGAAGATAACAGTGTTGATAGCCCTTCACATTGACAAAAGATCTTGATTGCATGTGGTTCACATATTTTTAAGTAATTGTGAAGAAAAGCATGTGTTCATAAAGATCATTGCACATCTGGTCAACAACTGGAATTCACACAGAGGCTTCATCTGTGTAAACAACCATCAAAATAATGAAATTGGCTATTTTGGTCATTCTCTGCTGCTTTGTAAATCAGAACAAGGAATTAATCATTTCCACCACACTCATTAAGAAAAATGTACCAAAGACTTGAATTTGTAAGATATCTACATTGTTCCATTATTCCCTAGCATTTAGTTAGGTGCTGTTGAGTCAGGTCTGATTCATATAGACCCTATGTACAACAGAACAGAACACTCCTGGACACTGTGCCATACCTGGCACTATTGTCAGTGCTCTTCTGCTATTCATAGATAACTGTTATACTTACACTATGAAAAACAGCATTAAAAGTTCATATGCACACAGAAGTTTTCCTACTATAATCAATAGATTATTCTAGTAGTTTTTCATAGCCCTGCACATATATTTCTATTATAATTTAATTTTCATTCTAATGAAGAAATGAAGACAGTCATATTTTTATGTCACAATTCAGAAATAATGAAAGAAATAAAAATTTGGGACATCCAGCAAAAATAGGGCTGCATAAGACAGTTTTTTTTTTTCCTTTTGTCCTCCCGGAATTCATAAAAACAATCATTTAAGATAAAAAATGAAAGGCAGTACCCTACATTCTCAACAAAACTGTACATATATGCATAGCACTCTGGCATCCGATTCCGTCTGTTCTCAGAAGCTAAGCAGGTTCAGTTAGCTAGTTAGTCCGTGGATGGGAGACCACCTGGAAATACCAAATGCTACAGGCTAGGGAGAACGACCTGTTGGCCCACTCCCGAAAGAATCCTCCATTGAAAACTCTATGAGTAGCAGAGTAGCACTGACAATAGTGCCTGTTATGGCACAGTGTCAAGGAGTGCTTTGTTCTGTTGTACCTAAGGTCACTATGAGTCAGACCCTACTCAACAGCACCTAACAAAAACAACAACATACCACCTGCAAGGTAAGCTGCAAAAGACAACCTTGGGGTGTGAAAAACCCATACTCATCTCAGCAGGTAAGGAATATTGACAGCTGTATTATATTTCTATTTTTTAATAAATTAATGATAAATTTTATTTTTTATTTTTGTTTTTCTTTTTTGATTTAGTTTTATGATTATTTTTTCTTTCTCTGTAATTATTTTATTGTGTTCTCTCTACTAACTCTTACACCTTCACTCATATATTTTCCCTCTCATTCTTCTCTTACTTCTTTTTACCATAATTGCTTCCGTACTTCTCTTTCTTTTTACTTATTAATCATTAATGACCTTAGTTTTAATAATTTCTAAGTCTGAGTTTATCCTGTTAGTATCCTATCTCTTTTCTTTTCCTTATTAGGAGTGTAGTTAAAGTACACAGTGGCTTTATAATACATTTTAATACATGGTTTGTCTTAAATTATTGATTTTGTTATGGATATCTGATTTTTCCCTCCAAGTATGTTATGGTTTGAGTCTAAAATGTCCCTTAAAGGTCATATGTTTGAACATTGAGTCCCTAGTTGATGGTTTGTCTTGGGAGGTTATAGGACTTTGGAAATGGGGTTTTAGCTTTGTGGAAGTAGTTCATTGGGGGTCAGCATTTGGAAATTTCCCTCCCCCCCCAATCCTGGACCTCTGGTTCTGGCCACTCTCTCTGATCACTGCACCTGACCACAAGATGTGAGATTTTTTGCCATGGGACCCACCATGCTTTTCCTGATGTCATTCCTACCACCATTATGAACAGGAATCCTCTATCTATAAGCCCCCAATAAACTTCTCAGGCCATAAGTTTGTTTTAATTGGTTTCTCTGGCACAGCAACAAACAAGCTGACTAATCCAGAGTGGTAGTGTGGATCATAAGCCCAAGAAAAGGCCACCCACTAAAGAGACACTTATAAAATTTTTTAAAATTGGGAAAAAGAAAATAATATGTAAAAGATGTATCTATTCAGTCAAATGCACAAATTGCAACACAGAGACATGAGAAATATGAAAAAACAAGATAATATGACTCTTCCAAAAGCCCATAATTTTTCAACAACCAAATCAAAAGATTCTTTTTAAAAACATTTTTATTAGTAATTTTTAATGTACTACACAATGGGTCTCATTATAACATTTCCATACATTCATTTCAATGTACATTGCTCACATTAACTTCCCCTTTACACTCTCATGATCCCCCTGCACCATCCCCTCCTGTCTCACCAATGGTCTCTTTTCTATGAGTGTATATATATATATATATATATATATATATATATATATATATATATGTACATCCTGATTTTTGCCATAAGGGCAACATATGTGACATATTTTTTCTCCCATTATCATTTCTTCTTAAGTGATTGAAACAGTGGAAAATAATTCAAAAGTCCAGTTGTAAAGATGATCAGTGACCTCAAAGAGGATTCAAATCAGTGGATGAATGAATAAGGAAGTCATCTCAAGACCTGGATAAGAAAGTCAATGACAGGATGAGAAATTTAACAAGAAAACTGAAACTCAAAGAAAAACAGACAAAACTATTAGAAATGAAAGACTCTATAGAACAAAAATCACAGTGAAAAGCATTGTCAATAGACTAGATCAAGAAGAAAACAGAATATCAAGCATTGAAGACAAAATTGATGAAATATTATATTCAAACAGAAAGAAGTAAAATATCATATTCCAATATGACTACAACTCTCAGGAACTCTGGGGCATGGTTGAGAGACCAAAACCTAAGAATCTATGGAGTAGAAGGAACTGAGACACAAACTAAAGGCATAGAAAATCTATTAAAGAAGATTATAGTAGGAAATTTCTCAAACCTAGGGAAAGATACGGCCCAAGGAATACTAGGGGTATTTATAACTCCAAATAGACAGAACCAAAAAATAATCTCTCCTCATCACATTATTCTTAAGACGCTAAGACTACAGAACAAATAAGTAACACTAAAAGTTGCAAGAGAAAAAGCCAACTTATTTAATGAGGCAAATTCACCAAATAACATCAGACCTCTTATTAGAAACCTTAAAAGCCAGAAAACCATGGAATGATGTGACCCTAGCCCTGAGAATAAATAATCGCCAAACAAGGTTACCATATCCAGAAAAGTTATTTTCAAAATTAATGGAAAAATAACTTCTATGATGAGTACAAACTAAAACAACTCATAACCATTAAGCCAGCATTGTAGAAGATACTTAAAGGAAATCTACAAACAGAGGAGGAAGCAAAATATTCACAAACGTGAGAGTTTAGGAAATAAACATCATGAGATGAATGCATGAACAAATGAGAACTAAGAGAAAAATCAAACATGTTCAGCTGGGTAAAATCTGCAAGCTTCTGAGATGAACAAGGGAAAAGAAAAGAACAAACAGTATTTGAATCCAGCAGGAAAAAAGCCAACAAAATTACAGGGTCAGCAAATACTTTCCAATAATAACCCTAAATATTAATGATTTTAATTCTCCAACCAAAAGGTACAGATTAGCTAATTGGGTTAAGAAACAATATCCAAAAATGTGTTGTCTATAAGAGACACACCTCATTGGCAAAGAAACACACATACTGAAAGTGAAAGGCTAGAAAATAATATATCAAGCAAGTGGAAGTCAAAAACAATTAGGAGTATCTATACTGATATCTGACAAGGTAGGTAGCTTTAAAGCCAAAAATGATAAAGAAGGTCATTGAATATTAATAAAAGGAACAAAACACCAGGAAGATATAACAAAAGTAAATGCTATGCATTGAATGTTGGGAACCTAATTTCATTTAAAAAAAAAAAACACTATTGGACATACAGAGACAGATAGGTCTAGATACAACAATAGTGATTGACGTCAATATCTGATTCTTGTCAATAGTTAGATCACCCAAACCAAAAAAAGTCAATAAAATTTCAGAGCTAAACTGCACTATAGATCGAATGGACTTAATAAACATTTGCAAAATATTCCAGCCAACAAGTGTGGAATACACATTCTCAGCAGCCTATGGAATTTTCTCCAAGTTAGATCAAATGTAGGCTATAAAGCAATCCCTAAAAATACAAAATAATAGAAATAATTTAATATCATATCATAATGTAATAAAATTAGATATCAATAGCAAGAGAAACTGCAGATTTTATACAAACATATGGAGAATGAAATACACTCCTGAATGATCTGTAGGTCATTGAAGAAATCACAGAGGAAATTTAAAACTTTCTAAAATAAGATGAAAATAAAACCATATCTTACCAGAATGTTTGGGATACAACAAAGAGAGTTCAAAGAGAGAAGTTCATGGCTATAAGTGCTTACATTAAGAAATCAGGAAGAATTCAAATAAATAAGTTAATGATATAACTCAGTCTTAGAAAACAAGAAAAAGCCAAGCTCCAAACCAGTAGATGGGAAAAAATAATAAATATCCTGGTATTAATGAAATGAATACTAAAAGAACAATAAAACAATCAGTGAAACAAAGAGTTGGTTCTTTGAAATGATTAAAAAAGGCAAACCATTAGCCAAGCTAGAGAAAGAGAGAGAAGACTCAAGCTAATAAAATTCCAGATGAGAAAGCAGACATGATAACCAATGAAATTCAGAGGATCATTAGGGAATAATTTGAAAATATATATTCCAATAAATTCAAATGTCTAGAAGGATAAATTTATAGTAGTATATGCCCTCTCAAAATTAAAACAAAAGGATATAAACAATTTAAACAGATTTGTAATGAGCAATCAGAATGAAGGAATCGTAAAGAGAATAATAATAACAATAACAATAATAATAATAAACCAGGACTGGATGGATTCACTGATGAATTCTATCAGTCCTTTAGAGAAGAAGTAGCACCAAATGCTTCTCAACTTATTTCATGAAATAGAAAGGAAAATAATGTTATTGTGAAGCCAGTATTGCTCTCACACAAAAACCAGGTTAGGATGCAACATAAAAGAAAACTGCAAATCAATTTCCCTGATGAACCTAGAGGTAAAAATTCTTGATACTTGCAAACTGAGTTCAACAACACATTAAAGTGATCATAAACCATAATCAAGTTGGTTTCATTCTGAGGATGTAAAGATGTTTCAACATATGTCAGCAAATGTAATTCAACACATAAATAGAATCAGATAGAAATCACATGATCTCAATAAGTACCAAAAGGGCCTTTGACAGAATTCAATATTCACTCATGATAAAAAGCCCTGAAGAAAATAGGTATAGAGCTGGGCGCAGTGGGGCACGCCTGTAATCCCAGCGGCTTGGGAGGCAGAGGCAGGAGGATCGCAAGTTCGAGACCAGAGGCAGTATGCGTGATTTAGTGAGACCCTGTCTCAAAAAGTAAAAAAAAAAAAAAAATGGGCTGGGGGTGCAGCTCAGTGGTCCAGTACTTGCAGAACATGCAAGCGCAAGGCCCTGGGTTCAACCCCCAGTACCGCAAAAAAAAAAAAAAAAAAAAAAAA
>VMDO01038077.1:0-13808 GCA_007922755.1 Pedetes capensis
GACAAAACAAAACAATGACAAAATTACAGAATATTTTCAAAGGGTTTTTTCCTTCTTGGGGCAGAACAAAATCAGATATCATAAGGATGACATAACATTATAAATTTTCATTTTCCCTGAAAAACTAATCCATTTGGAAGTTAATGTAAGTATGTTATTCTTTCTTGAAATTGTAACACATCAGAAATAATTTTGTTTCACATATATGTATATATTTCATTTAGAATTTTTATAATAATTATGTTATATATCCATATAACTCTAAATACATAAAATTGTTTTGTATCCTGCAGTATTTGACCATTTGCAATCCCAATACATTTATGATGGATTATGATAAATATTAGTATTGTGCTTATTTTTTTTAGGGCAATACTTAATGGGAGCTTTATTCTCTTGAAATATAAAATGACTATTTTGATGTTACATAATTATATGACTGACTTTATTTCTCCATAGAGGCTTCATGTCTTTAGGGTATTCAATAGATATTGTTCCTTTTTGAATATTCTCACTATACTCTCTAGGCATTTAAATCACTGTACTTATTGGCTTTGCTTCTTCCTTTTGTCTGATGACGTCCAAATTTACTTATACTGAATAAACATGTCTCTCAAACATTCAACTGATATTGGATATCTCCTCTTGGTGAAGTTGTATTATGTTTTTTGTTGGTGGTGGTGGTGGTGATTTTTTTGTGGTACTGGAGGGTTGAACCAAGGACCTCACGCTTGCATGCTCTGCAAGTGCTGGACCACCGAGCTGCACCCTCAGCCCATTTTTTTACTTTTTGAGACAGGGTCTCCCTAAATTTCACAGACTGCTTCTAGTCTCGAACTTTCGAGCCTCCTTCCTCCACCTCCGGAGCCACTGGGATTACAGGCATGCACCACTGTGCCTGGTTTGTATCACATTTTCTCAGTGAAAATATTAAATACAGATCTTAAAGGGTTCTAAAACTTTGTTGCTCTATGGAGGGGCTCAGAGCTGAGGGGAGAGCAGGATACTGAGCAGCTGTGGCCCTGGGCTGGTCTCTTGCTTTATTTGAACGAGCATCACCACACTTATCAATATTATAGACTGAAGATCTACACAAGGTTTCCTGTGAAACCAGTTTCTGCTGCTTGAAAACACTGAAGACCTGAATTTCCAGTGTGCTTTCCTGGTACCCACAGGAAGCTGAGGATCAGACCAGTTAAATGACCCGCCTAAAGTCACAGAGTCAGGTTTTCTGATTTTCATATCTATCTTCTGACTATACCATATCACCTAAATAACATCAGCTTAATTTTTATGCCATCCATACAAATGAGGGGCTGGGATTTAGCTCAGTGGGTAGAGCACTGCGCTGCAGTCTCTGAGGCCCCGAGTTCAATACCCAGCACCGCAAAAATGGGAGAAGGGCCTGGCAATCCACTCCCAAGGCAATCCCGAAGCACTCAGCCATTGAAAACCTTACGAGGGTCGAGGGTCGAGGGTCGCTATGAGTCGGATACCGACTTGAGGGCACCTAACAACAACAACAACATGCAAATGAGAGTGGCTGAGGTTTAGCTCAGTTGGTAGAATGCTGCTCTGCATGCTCTGAGGCCCTGGGCTTGATCCCCAGCACCGGAAAAATGGGAGAAGGACCTGAGAGCCCACTCCCTAAACAATCCCCAAAACAATCAGCCATTGAAAACTCTATGAATAGCAAAGAAGCACGGACATAGTGCTGGGCAAGGCATAGTTGTGTTTTGTTCTATTGTACAAAGAGTCACTAGGAGTCAACCCAGGTCAACCACACCTAACAAAATACAAATGGGATTTTACTGTGATTTTGCTAGACGGGCAAAAGAAAAGTTTCAGATTAGAACTTGACTGTGATCATTGGGGATATTGACAACAAACCAGGGTATGATTAGTTTGTTGTTCCTGGAAGATATCTTTTTTCCAATTAATATGATTTTAAGTGCTTTAATTAACTCTGCATTATCCACAGTTGAAGTTTTGCTTCTTCTCTGTTGAGAATCTTTAGGTAGATTTAGGCTGACCTCGGATTCAGGAAATGGAGGCAGTTTTTGCTATAGCTCACTAGAGCACGTGTCTGTTTTCTTCTGCAATTTATTTTTCTTTTTAAGTTTTTGGGGGTTGAACCCAGGGCCTTGTATATACGAGGCAAGTGCCCCACCACTAAGCTGTACTCCCAGACCCCTTTTCTGAGACAGGGTCTTCTGAATTGCACAGGATGCTTCTGGCTTTGGACCTGCAGGCCTCAGCCTCCCGAGTTGCTGGGATTACAGTTGTGCACCAGGGCCCAGGCTGCTGTGCATTCTTGGAGATGTATTGCTTTAGCTGTGGTTCCAGACTTGGTACATCTGACTCAGTGTGCATGTGGGACACAATGACACATGTACAACAAGCCATAGCCCTGTGGCATCTGATCGCATCAGATCTTGGAAGCTAAGCAGGGTCGGGGTGGGAGACTGCCTGGGAACACCAGGTGCGGTAGGCTTGGTTGATGGATCCGTTAACCCACTCCCAAAAATCAATCTGCCATTGAAAACCCTATGAACAGTAGAGAAGCACTGACAATAGTGTTTCCCCTGTTGTCTGTAGGGTTACTATGAGTCGGAGACTGACTTGATGGCACATAACAACAAACCCACTTGCTTGAGCAAATAGACTTTCAGAAAAATGCCACCTCTTACTGCCTTACAATGTAACCATATATTTTAGAATCATACTTTTTTTAGTTTCCAGAGAGTAGACAAAGGGAACTTCAGCTTTAGTTCTGCCACTGCGCTCTGGTTCTGCCCTTGTTCTTATTTGAATAATTCCTTTTTCTATGCCATGAATGGGAAAGGAGATACAGTTTGCACATCCTCAAGAGGAAATCCACTCAGCCTTACCTTTTAGCACTGAATTCAGCAGGTCCATCTTTTTTCCTATCCTAGACAGCTTGAAATTCCCTCCCTCTATAAAAACCAAGGATGTTTTTGAAGGTAGTCATCATTCTTTTAGCAAATATTTTTTTAGAACATCTTGTTGCTAGGCACTAGCCCCATGACTGGAAACCGTATTTTGTTTTGTTTTGCTTTGTTTTTCCCTAACAATTATAAAATTAAATAGCTCAAATAGTGCAAATAATATTCACTCCATGAAAAGGGGTTAGAAATAGATGATTCAAGACTGGCAAAATGTCAGTGATTGTGGATGAGTTCATGGGAATTCACTGTTTAATGAACTGCTCATTGCATCATGGTTCTTTCAACAATGTGCAGATATTAAAATGTCCTAAGGAAAATTTTTAAATATATATGGTCAGTGAATTCTGGGTAAGTGAGACCTCTATACTAAACATAAAAATTCTGACGTCCAAATCCAGAAAACAAAAATCAGCAATGAAACTTAAGAGGTATAAGAGCAGAGTAAGATAGAGGGGCAGAAAAGTTGAAAGGCCTAAAAGATGGGCGTGTTCCAGCTGCCACATGTAAGGGGAAGCTTAAAGCAAAACCACGCTAAAGTTGAGGCTGTGTGTCACATCTAGCGCTAAGAACATATTTATGAGGAAGACAATTGCTCCTTAACTGATGTCTAATTCTCTTCAGAATATTCAATCCTCCTTTTCCTCAGGCCTTTTTAATCTCCTGAAAATCAGAGTCGCCACATTTGAACCTAAACAATTTAATCAATAAGTGGTACATACCAGACCCTTAAATAATTGCTTAATAAATGTTTCAACAGTCCTTATTTAAAAATTCTTGTTCACAGTTTTCTTAAGAGAAGCCTGAGACAGTGACCCCATCAACATTTTGATGTGTGAGTCTGGAAACCCATATGGGTAGGGCAGGGATGCAGATACCCACCAAGAATATAGTTGTGCCCCCTTATGATAACAGAAGATGTTCCAAGACCCCAGTGGATGCCTGAAACTGCAGAAAGTACCAAACTCGAAATACACTTCCTTTTCTCTATACATACATACCTAAAACAAAGTTTAATTTATAAATTAGGCATAGTAAGAGATTAACAAGAGTAATAAATTGGGTGCTGGGGTGCCCACTTGTAATCCCAGCAACTAGGAGTCTGAGGCGGAAGGATCACAAGTTCGAGGCCAGAGGCAACCTGCACAATTTATGGAGACCTTGTCTCAAAATAAAAAATATAAAAGGGGGTTAGGGTTTTACCTCAATGATAAAGCATTTGCCTAATGCCCTGGGTTCAATCCCCTAGTACTGCCAACAACAACAACAAAAAAGTAATGTTTGAAAAGTTATACTGTAATAATGTAGTAAGTTATATAAATGTAGTTTCTATCTCTCAAAATATTAGTATACTTCCACCTTTTCACTTAAAGGAAACAATTTATAGATTTTTTGCATATCTGAATCACCAGCATCACTACTTTTGTGCTTTGGGGACATTTATTACGTAAAATAAGGGTCACTTGAACAAAGAACTTTGATACAACAGTCGATCTGGTAACTGAGGTGACTACAAAATGACTAATAGGAGGGTAGGGTATACAACATGGAAACACTGGACAATGTGACAATTTACCTTCCAGGCAGAACAGTATGAGATTTCACTACGGTACTCAGAGTAGTTTATAATTTAAATTGTATTCATTATTTATTTCTAGAACTTTCCACTTAATATTTTTGGACTGTGGTTGATTTGGGGTAACTGAAACACTGGAAAGTAAAACTAGGCTTAAAAAGGATTTATTGTATGCTATAGTAACTTCTCTTGATGGACAGTAGCATTCTTTGCATCTAAGCACATTATTAATATCTCTCATTATTTCGTTGTATTTCCTGGTGCTTGAACTAGTGCCGAATTACAATGTTGGCATGTTTTATTTTTAGACAGCAAGCCAGATTTCCTCTGTGAAAATTTACTATTGATCCCTTTACACTATGTTCATGAGTATATCCAATTGTTGGCAACATTATTAGATGAGTTTATTATTACTGGCCAGGGAGCCCCCCATAGGATGTTCTAACCTGGAACTTGAGTTAAATGGCATTTTTATTATTTTTTAACAGACTCATAGCAGTCAGTCTGTAAGATTTATGGAATACTGTTTCAGCAGAGCGCTATTCAATGCCCTGAATGAATATAAAGAAATAAGAGAAACAATCTTTGTCTTTGCAGCATTTCCCACCTAGTTTGGAAATTTAAGCTTGTCTAGTGTGAATCAAAATTATGCCCTCTCCTTGAATACTATTGTCTTGTGTTAATTTAAATTGTGATTAAAATAGGTTGATAACTGGTTTACAGCCTCTTTTATAGAATTTTCATTGTAGCTCAAGGCCTGGAAGTAGCAATTTAATTAGAAACTTACAGTCATGCATTTCATAGTGATAAATGCCCTGTGAATATTTAGCCTATTAGTGAAAGTAAAATATTTTTAGCCTTTCTTTAATGTATTTAACATTCTTCTTTCTTGTAATCTACTTCACAAGCAGATTTCACATTATTATTCCAATGCCAATGATGCTTTATTTTGAGGATAATTCTAATATGCCTTCCCCACCCCACTTCCAAATCCCCATTATGTCAAGAAAATTCAGCATTAAATTTTTTCCATGGAAATCATTAATAATAGGGTACTAAGAAGAAATATTCTCTTTACTTTTAAGGATTTAATTGATATAAAACTGGTTATACACATATGTATGAATATGTAAATATATACATATACATATGTCTATTTTGTTTGAGAAAGACCCTTTAAAAAATATCCAGCTTTATATGAATATTTAAGATATTTCTATTACACAGATTTATAGTGTTCAAGAGAGTATTTTTAGCATATGTTATTCAAATGTTGAATTGAAAGCATTTCTGACCACTGAGTCATATTTTAGCAAATGCTGCTGTCAGCCCCCGTGGCTACCCTTTGGTTTCCAGGAGAGTAAGAACTGGGTGACAGTTTCATTACCCAAGGACGTGCCTCTGTCTTTGGCCCTAATAGAAATGCAGCAACCCCAGGTCTACAGGTCTACTGAACTTATGCGCATATGCACGTGGATGTGTGTGCGCATGCGCAGACAATGTCCACAGTCCCCATGTGGTGCACACACGCACTCACACGTGCAGACGCCTCTGCTCTCAATTAGTCTCCTCCACGTTGGTGCTCTCTTCAGCTGCCCAGCGTCCTCCTGTTGTGAAGAAGCGTGTGTACTGCATCCAGGTCTGGGGAACCTCGGCCACAGCCAAGCTGGTGGCGTGGCCACCCAGGCTGTGCTGTGGCACTGCTTCCTGTCGGCACACAGCCTGCTCAGCCCCATGCCGTGTGGTCCTGTGTCCAAACCAATCCCAGCAATCACCTCATAACACTCTACTTCCCACAACTCCCCTCCTCTAAAAACCAGGATGACATTCAGCAGTTATGAAGCTACAAAGCTCCCAGTGCTTTAGCCAGGCTTTTGTAAAGAAGTCATTTAATTTTTACTTGCTATTTTATTTTAGCTCCATTATCTTAGGACTAAAATAAAGCATGAGTCCTTGGAAGAGGGGAAGCAGTTAAACCTGTACTTTCTTGATTTCCAATTTGATTGAGCCCGTGGTTTCTTTGTTTGCGGTTGGAACTGGACAATTCAGTGTTGTGTTTGAAATTTAAACTGAGAACTTGTTAGACATAGAAATGTTTCCTTTCTGATGTTGTTTTCTTCTTCTTCTTCTTCTTCTTCTTCTTCTTCTTTTTTTTTTTCAGGGGTTTGCTGATGACTGAACTCAGGGACTTTCTCATATTAGGCAAACACTCTAATCCTGTGCTATCCCAGTATCCCCCCTGCTTCACTTTCATTGTGTTTTTCTCCCAGAAGTCTATGGGCTGTGCATTGAGTGCTCTTATTCACACACCAAACCCATCTCAGGTGATTGCCACCCAGACACAAGAGCATAAGCCACCCTGGCAAGTCATGGAAGACAAGGGTCAATGAAGCCCGGTACTGCCTATAAGCAAGCTAATCACCCCAGCTCCCGATGCACACTGGATCTGTATGCCAGTCAGTCAGTCCATAACTGGATGGAAGGTTATGTTAGTGCATTGGTGCTTCTATAACAAAATTCTCTAGAGTAGGTGTGTCAGCCAGCTCTATATTGGTATTTTAAAAAACACTGAGATAATTAACCTATAGTTAGAAAAAAAGTTTATTTTATTTTATGCTTTTAGTGATTTCAGTCCACAATCAGTTGGGATCCAGGATCCATTCCATTTCTGCCTCTGGCAGGAGTGCTGGATGGCAATGAGGAAGAGCACATGGTAGATCAAAACTGTGCAACTCATTGCCAAGAAGCAAAAGAGAAAGATGAAGAAGCCAGTGTCCAATGATCACCTTCATTGGCATACCTCCAATGACCTAAAGACCTCCCGCGAGGCACCACCTCATAAAGATTCCACCACCTTCCAATAGTGCCATCTAGATACCATTCCTTTAACATGTGGGCCCATGGGGGAGTTTCAACATTGTAAACTATGTTATTGTTAGGTGCTGTCAAGTTGG
This sequence comes from Pedetes capensis, assembly GCA_007922755.1. Taxonomy (NCBI): domain Eukaryota; kingdom Metazoa; phylum Chordata; class Mammalia; order Rodentia; family Pedetidae; genus Pedetes; species Pedetes capensis. Next base: position 7,497 of record VMDO01038077.1, read on the forward strand.
TGTCCGATTCATACTGACCCAACATACAACAGATGAAAAAATATTATTAGTGCTTCTCTGCTATCCATAGGGTTTTCGGTGGCTGGTTGTTTTTTGGGAGTATGTTTGCCAGGTCCTTCTCTCTTGCAAACTATGTTGTTGTTGTTGTTAGGTGCCCTCGAGTCGGTATCTGACTCATAGCGACCCTCTGTACAACAGGGGAAACACTATTATCAGTGCTTCTCTGCTGTTGATAGGGTTTTCAATGGCAGATTGATTTTTGGGAGGAGGTTGCCAGGTCCTTCTCCCATTACAAACTATAGCAAGGGGTAATGTACAAAGAACAGAACTTTATTGCTCAGGTTCTGGAGGCAGAGTACAGATGGGTATGTAGTATGTGGTAAGCATTGGTATGTGGTAAGGAACATGGTCTATGCTTCAGGATGGTATCTTGTTGCTGAATCTTCCCATGGGGCAGAAAGCTATATTGTCACATGGCAGAAGGCCGAAGGGCAGGGGGCAGAAATATTAGTAAAGCCTCTTTAATAAGGGCCCAATTACAGTCATGAAGCAAGTACTCTTATGGCCTAATCATCTCTAAAAGGCCCCATTGCGTAATTCTATTACATTAGCTGTTATGCTTCAACCACAAATTTTGGAAAGGATACATTCAAACCATAGAAAATGGGGGATTTCCTTTATTTCAGACATGTATAATTCAAATGGGATTATCCATAGTCCCATTTCTACCTTTCTGAAATCTCCCAGCAGTCATTCAATTTAAGAACTACTTAGCAAAATTATTAAAACAACAACAACAAAAAAAAAAACCTACCTGCCTTAAATCAGGATTTCTACATTCCAGATTTTCTCAAGGAGAGCTCTGTTACTGTTTTTCAGAATAAAAATTATATTTATTTACAAAATAAATGTTCAACCATGTGGACAATATATATTACAACAAATATAAACACTTTGGGAGTTCAACATGTCATTTCTTTAAAGGTTTGAGTGTAGCTCAAACCTTCTGGAAATTTTTGTCTTTTGACGAATCTGGATATCTTCACCATGGAAAACACAGCTCCCTCCAAATCCTGTTTATGAGAAAGTCACTGGCCTGGACATAGTCATATCCCTTGGACATTTCTTCAGAAGTGGAAATATTTTCAAGAAAAAGAAAATGCCTCTCTAAATTTATTACTTTGTTTCAACTTCAATATGAAATACGTGCCGGGCGTGGTGGCGCACACCTATAATCCCAGCAGCTCCGGAGGCGGAGGGGGGAGGATGGCAAATTCAAGACCAGAGGCAGTCTGCGTAACTTAGTGAGACCCTGTCTCAAAAAGTAAAAAAAATGGGCTGAGGTGCAGCTCAGTGGTCCAGCACTTGCAGAGCATGCAGGCGCAAGGCCCTGGGTTCAACCCCCAGTACCGAAAAAAAAAAAAAAAAATATGAAATACGTGGCTAGAAGAAACTTTTATTTTATGGTAGCTTCTGGATTTATGTTTAAAATGAATCCCTAAGAAAACAACTTCATGGATTTCTTGATATATATTTTTATGTATATATAATATATATATTAAATATATAATATATAATAAATGTATATAAATATAAATATATATTTAAAACTAGTGAGATATATATATAATTCATAATATATATATAGTTCACTAGTGTTAAGGCAAAAGATGTTTTAAAAAATAAAATATTGGTTTCTTCAGTCCTAAAGTCACATCTAGGGCTGGGATTTAGCTCAGTTGGTAGAGCGCTGCTCTGCAGTCTCTGAGGTCCTGAATTCAATTCCCAGCACCGCAAAAATGGGAGAAGGACCTGGCAATCCACTCCCAGGGAAATCCCGAAACAGTCAGCCGTTGAAAACCCTATGAGGGTCGCTATGAGTTGGATACTGACTCGACAGCACCTAACAACAACAAAAAAACCACATCTAAATGCAAACATGTTGTGTAGGTAGGTTGCCATTGACAAAATTCACCATAAAATATAGAAGAACCATAGGCACAGTTGTGACTGTTGACACATTTTATCAGGTGTGGTTTGTGTTTTGTTATAGCCCAGTGACAGACATCTTTCTGGTCACAGGAGCCATGGCCCTTGCCAGGGCCCTGTTTTTCTGTATCTCCTTTTCCCAGTGTTAGTGCCTGCCCAGGGTGTTTCTCAGGCTCTCAGGAAGGGGGCCTTGGCTGGCCATATGGGCACATCTGAATGCTAATCTGAACACCATTCTTGTCCAAGTGTCTTAGTTTGCTTTAGCTGCCATGACAGAAACACCATGGATTCAGTGACTTATAAACAGATATTTATTTCTCATGGTTCTGGAGGTTTGGAAGTCCAAGATCAAGGAAACAGCAAAGTAATTGTCTGGTGAGGACCCATTTCCTGCTTCATAGATGACACTCTTCTCACCCTAACCTCACATGGTGGAAGGGACAAGGGCATTCACTGGGCTTCTTTTTTAAAGACACTAATCCCACTTGTGAGAGACCCACCCTCATGACCTAATTACCCCCAAAGGCCTCACATCACCCCCATCACCTTGAGGATTAGGTTTCAACATAAGAGTTTTAGGGGGACACAAACTTTCAATCTATAGTGACATGTTACATATATTGAGCAAGTCATTCTGTGACCATAAAAGACTGAAATGTTTGCTAGGTGATTAGATATGAGGGAACTAAGCTACTGAAGAGCAATGTTAGTAGGAGTTTGTTGACTTAGCTAGCTCTCTGCAAATAGTGATCTTTACAGCCTTCTGCTTGGTTATCTGTGTCTGGAGAGGTGAGAATTGGTCTTGGCCTTCTTTAGAAGAATGGTTTTGCATCATCAACCATTTATGATTGTAATGAGGCACTCAGTACCGTTAAGCTTCTTCCTTGATAAATATGAGTCATTATTTACCTTGTGTGACTAGAACGACTCTAATTCATTTCCTGTTATACTAAGCTTATTTGCTTCCTCTTAATAATTACATCCAAATGCTGTTTGAAAGAAAATCATCTCCCTTTTGAAGATATGTGTTGAATTTTTATAATGGTTCTTAAGTGCTGTCAAGTTGGTGTCCAACTCATAGTGACCCTCTGTACAGCAGGTGAAACACTATTGTCAGTGTTCCTCTGCTATTCATAGGGTTTTCAATGGTGGCTTGATTTTTGTGAGTGGGTTGCCGGGTCCTTCTCCCAAGCCTACAGCACCTGGTGTTCCCAGGTGGTCTCCCATCCAAGTACTAACCAGGCCCGACCCTGCTTAGCTTCTGAGATCTGATGAGATCCGACACCACAGTGCTACGGCTGCAGGCTTTATAATGGACTTCCCCTTAATTAAAACATGATCTATCCCAGTAGGTAGCATCTTGTTTTTGAAGCTTGGTTTGGTCATCTATGTGCAGTAGCCAAGTTGGGCATTAGCTCCAGGATCACACTGCTCAATGTAGATACTATGTATTAGTTGATTTTTGAGCAGTGGTTAAGAAAGAGCCCTATTTCCAGGGTCATTGTTATTCCTATCATGATCCAGGGCTGGGATTTAGCTCAGTGGTAGAGCGCTGCGCTGCAGTCTCTGAGGCCCCGAGTTGAATTCCCAGCACCGCAAAAATTGGAGAGGGGCCTGGCAATCCACTCCCAAGGCAATCCCGAAGCACTCAGCCATTGAAAACCCTATGAGGGTCGCTATGAGTCGGATACCGACTCGATGGCACCTAACAACAACAACAACAATCATGATCCATAATTCTTCAAAGAAAGTGTGCAGAAGGTTTGTTCTCCAGCTCCAATGTCAAGGGCTTTGGGTTTTTCTTCATCTCCTTCCTGCTTTAGACGAGTCTCACTCACACTGCTGTTCTCTCCCCGCCTCTGGAAGAATATAAAGGGAAAATGGAGTCTGTAAGAGTTGGAAGTCCTACAGAGAGATGTGCCATCCAGATTTAAAGCATTGCTTCTATTTTCCTAATAGCTGTAATAACAAAATAATGATGAAATGGTTTGTGTGAGCCATTTCCCAGCATATTATCACTACGCCTGAACAGCAAAACGCCTCCTCTCCAACCTAGAGAGCCGCTCCCAACCAAGGTGCTCAGAAAGTAGCAACCTGCACTCAGAGTGTAGCTGGATCAGCTCTTTGCCTCCGGTCATCCCATCACCTGCTGCCTCCGTCCACAGCTTGTCTAGGAAGGCTTTTGAGTATGGTCTGAGTGCTAAAGGCAGGGTAAAGCTGCATGAAACCAATTTCTTTCCAAGTCTCAGAATCTGGCTTTACTACATTAAGTGCTACTTTTTTGGCCCATGTTCCTCTTATTATTTACATGTGAAAAAATGTAAAACTCGCTTGACCTTGAGGATCAGGGACGAGGACACAGTGGAAGGAGTGCTGGGTTTAATTTAATGTTCTGTAACAAACAAGGGAAAAAGATATAGAGATACTGGTTTTGAGGGAAATGTTAATTATCCAAAGCTTAATTACAGATAACATCATGAGAAGAATACATAAAAGGCTTGAAATGCAGCCAACGCATTTCCCTAAGAACATTAAAATGATTGTTGTTTACAATTCACAAATCGCACACACATAAAGAGGAGATGGGAAAAAAACAGAGGCTGGCTTGAAGGACAAGACCTGCTATGTGAAAACCAGCTCGGAAGAAAAGCAATACTATTTGGAGTTAGCTCATGGGTGCGTAGTAAATGAGATTCTGCACATCTTTAAAATCAAAATTAGCAGATCACTGGTGAACACATTGAAATAAAATTCTAGGAGACAACACAACCCAAATAAAAATAAAGAATTGATGAGGTGTTAGAATTGGAATTACACATAAAATAGAACTCACAGACATTTATCTCCTTCTAAGTACAATAGAAATGAAGGAAAGGCAAGATTTCTATGTTCCTGTCACTTCATTCCTGAATCCTGTGATAGGAAAATCTACCTTTTCACTCTAATATAATGTTCATTCACTGTAGCAATTAATGACTTACATTTATGGAGTCTACTCTTTCTATATGCTTTTTTGTCTTTTTTCTTTCTTACACTTTGTATCTATTAATGTCTCATTACCTATACAGGTGAGTTTTGAGATCATGAGTTTGGCATTTTGGAAGCAAGTCTGCTTTTAGGGAGGTTTGAGGGCGTTAAATAGCAAGGGATTTTTATTTGCCTGTAGCTGATGTGGTACAGTGTTCTTGGGAAAAACACAAGTTCTTGGGCCCCATGCCTTGGGGTATAGGCCAGAACTCCTGGTCCTAGAGAGCTAAGCCCTGATGGTATTGCATGAGATGTCATAATACAGGCGTAGGGGATGCTTAAGGAGGTGGCATTGCATCCAGAGGACTCAATACTTGGTACCTGTCATAAGAATGGGAATGTAGGTAACCTTTTTGTGTGTGGCAGAGGGATTTCTGTGTGCATATTTGGGGACTAACAGGAGAAAACAGCATCTCCAAAGGGGAAGGCAGTGAGATTTATGGGCAAAATTTACATGTCTATTGAGGTGACAATTAGAGATGCAGTGATGATAACTTGATGAGTTTAGGCTTGATAAGCATCGCATACATGAATAAGGGGATTGGGGGTCTCCATCTGATAACAGCTGTTGAGGAGTTGCTCTTTGCCTTGCTTCCCCTTACAATGTTTCTCTTCCACTTTGTTTTCTTTTTCTTTTGATTGCGGTAAATCCAAATCTCATAAAGTTAACCATTTAAAAATGAACAGTGGCATTTACAGTATTGTGCAACCACCACCTCTACCTAGTTCCAAAACATTTTTATGACTCCAAAATAAACCCCATGTACTTTAAGGACTATGTCCCCAGCCTCTTCTGTGCTAGTTCCTGGCAACCAGCAGTCTGTTTTCTGTCTCCATGGGCTTGCCTATTCTGGATATAGCAGGCATCATACAATATGTGAACTTCATGTCTAGCTTCCTTAAGTTCACATATTTTCAGAATTCATCCACATGGTAGCATGTATCCACACTTAAATCTTTGCATGGCTAAAAAATTCTCCATTGTATGGATATACTATAATGTATCTACCCATTTCTTTTTTTTAATCATTTATGATTTTTGGTCAGATTTTAATGGATTATCATTTTTTCCATACAATATTGTTATTGTTGCCTGCAGCTGTAGCCCTGTGGCATCCGATCCCGTCAGATCTTGGAAGCTAAGCAGGATCGGGCCTGGTTAGTTCCTGGATGGGAGACCGCCTGGGAACACCAGAAGCTGTAGGCTTGGGAGAAGGACCTGGCAACCCCCTCCCAAAAATCAATCTGCCATTGAAAACCCTATGAACAGCAGAGAAGCACTGACAATAGTGTTTC
>VMDO01038078.1:0-13802 GCA_007922755.1 Pedetes capensis
GCCCGACCCTGCTTAGCTTCCGAGATCTGATGGGATCGGATGCCACAGGGCTACAGCTGCTAGGTTGTATTTTTAATCAGTTTAAATAAAGGATTTATCACAAAATATATTTTCTAAATTGTTCCATCTATTAGTGCATAGACATAGCCAATTTCCAGGGAAAATCTGCAAAACCCAAACAATGGACATCTGTTCTTCTAGAATAGACTAAAAGGCCATGTTCAGAACAGCACTAGGAAAACACAATTCAATATTACATGAATGGATTTTGAACTCTGTCCAAGGGATTTTATTACTCCGAATACCAGAAGGTCCTTTCATTGTAGGTATTATTGTACCCATCAAAACTCTGAGCACAGCATTATAGTAGACCTCTGTTTTTCTGATTAGTGAATGATTTTAATAGTAGTGATAGAAATGTATTTTTCAAGTCTTTTCCAATGGAAAAAGGAGGAAAGCAGGCTGTGCTGGATACAGCATATATCAACAGGGTTGAATTGTCTTAATCTATGTAGCATTACGCCTATGTAGCATTACACCTGAGACCTAGGTTTTCAAAGTTAGCAATCATTTGTCTTCTTGTTTCTCTTTTTGGTGGTTTAACTTAGAAGTCAAATAGTTCATAAAGGCTATAGTGAAGCTTTTACTAAGTTCTTTAAAATAAGCCAGAGATGATTAATTCATGACAACTAACAACAAATTGAACAGGAATAAGAGTCTTTGTCTTATATATAATTATTACCATTAAGTATTTTATAAGACTTTAATTCTCTCTCAGTTCAGAAGACATATGTTAAAATTCTTACGAGAGATGTTAAAGATGTTAAAACAGGAAATCCTATGTTTATGATCTTGGATGTATATTACTATACCTTTGAGCAGCAATACTGTTCATGTTCAACTATGTTTAATTGCTCTTTCTCTTTTTTCCACGTACGTAATACTATCCAGGTCTGTGTCATGTGGAAGAAGTTAAATGAAAGATAAATCATTTACCCAGAGGTAAACAGACCATTTAGCAAGATGAGTCTGAAATAACATAGTAATATTCTTTACTATTTTTATTATTTATAAAAGTTGATGGGGTACAGAGTAATAAGACTTTTGCTATCTCCATTATGATGCAACAGTTACATCATTTTTGCTTACTCGTTCCTCAAGTTACATAGCGTACAGAGCAATATGTCCCATGTATTGATGTAGATGCATCATATAATTTGAGATTTTCCTCTCCTCCCTTCCCCCTCTACTTTATTTCAGCTCTCCCTTTCCCCTTCCCAAAACTCTGTTCCCACTCACTGATACTCTGCTCCCTTTCTTTCAACTTTACTTATATTTCCCCTTCTTAAATATGAATGTCCAAGAAACACATGGAAAAATGTTCAATATCCCTAGCCAGTAGGAAAATACAAATGCAAAACAACACTGAGATTCCATCTCACTCCAACAAAAATGGCATAGATTAATAAAATAAATAATAACAAATGCTGGCAAGGATTCTGAGAAAAAGGAACCCTTCTACACTGGTGGTAGGCCTCTAAATAGTTCAGCTACTTTGGAAATCAACATGGTAGTACCTTAGAAAACTATGAATAGAAACGCCATGTGACACAGTTATAGTGATACTTTTATCTGTAGTGATTATAAAGATAATTTTGTTAGTCAAATATTGCAATACCATATCATCATCCTCTAAAAAAGAAATTATGCATGATATAAAAGGAAAATTCGTAAATGTTAACTTGGAAATATTAAAGAAAGATGTTTTAAAACACATACATTTAAACATAGGAACAATATGAATTATCATATGAATATTTACATTAATTATACACACACACAAACACACACACACACGCACACGCACACACACTCACCTACAGTCATACCACACCATCCTGGAGTCCAGTCCCATCATATCTTGGAAACTAAGTAGGGTTGAACCTGGTTAGTTCTTGGATGGGAGACAGCCTGGAAATACTGGCTGCTGTAGGCGTGGAAGAAGGACCTGGCAGCCCCTGCTGGTAATAATCAGCCATTAAAAACCCTACGAAGAGTAGAGAAGCCCTGACATACTGCTGAGCATGGTATAGTGTTGAGTAGTGTTTAGTTCTCTTGTACTCAGGGTGGAGATGAGTCACACCTGACTAGACAGAACACAATAATAATATATATGCTCAGCTTGAGGAAGAATAGAATGTGTGGGACAGTCCTTAGGTATATAAAATATTGATTTTTTCTGCAAATGAGAATTTTTTGCATAAAAATTTTAGAAGTAAATATTCTAGTTTATAGAAATTAAAAGAATTATCAGTGCATTTAAATGTCTTTCCTATAATAGAAGCTGATAAGTCAAACATAAATTGACATCAATGATTTTATCTTTGGAGTGGTCCTTCTAAGTCCTGAAATACTTGGTGGTTCCATAGGACAAATAAGCTTGATTATTTGGAGCTATCCCTCTCATAATAGATTTACATTGAAATTTTCTTTATTCATTGATTTATTTAATGATTCTACACATGAAGTCTGCAAACATAGCACTTGGGCATTGGATCCTTCTTGATCTCAGAAACTAAGGAGGATCAGCCTAATTAATCCTTGGATGGGAGACCACTTGGGAGTACCAGGTGCTACAGACTAGGGAGAAGAGCCTGACAGCCTACTCTCAAAACAATCTGCCATGAAAACATGAAGAATAACAGAGAAGCAATGACAATAGTGTCAGGCATGACACAGTGTCAAGTAGTGTTTTGTTCTGCTGTACATATGGTTGCTATGAATCAGACTCAACTCAACAGTACCTAAAAACAACGGCAAACGACATGATATTATTTTTTTAATCACTGAAATCTTTGTCTGCTTTTATATCTTTCTCTGTAAAATACTGTGCATTTTACATTTATGCAATATAAATTTGCAGAATGTTGAGAGAATTAGTGTTTAATGCCTGTGCATAAATCATCTGTTCTTTAAATCTCTGTTTTTTATTTTAAAATAGCTATTAACTCACTGGGCTGGGATTTAGTTCAGTTGGTAGAGCACCACTCTACAGTCTCTGAGGTCCTGAATTCGATTCCCAGCACCGCAAAAATGGAAGAAGGATGTGGCAACCCACTCCCAAGGCAATCCCGAAACAATCTGCCATTGGAAACCCTATGAGGGTCGCTATGAGTCGGACACGACTCGATGGTACACAACAACAACAACAATATTAACTCACTACTTTTTAGTACTTCTTAGTACTAACTGTACAACTCCATTGCTTTTAGAAAATTATTTCTTTCCTATTTGTGACTGTTGACTCAATTCTATCTCACATTAATCCTTTTCTGAAACAAAACAAAAAATAGACATATATGAATGTTCCTTGCTTCACATTGTTCCCTAATCAGTTCCTACTACAAATCCTGTAATGTAATAACTAGGGTCCAGCTTATTTCTCTATACAAACAACTAGAAAACTGGACAAAAAGTATGGAACAATGAACAAGGAAGCAATATGTTCCCACATTAGATTAATTAGATTAATTCATGATAATGCCACAAATTATAGGATTATGTTTCCAGAGAGATTGAGATGAGCCCTGAATTATTCTATTTTTTTAGCTAGAGGTAAATTCTGGGCTGCTGAAAAAACTAGAGAGAAGCAAAGTAGGGCAGTTTTGTTTTGAGGGGACCCAGATTTTGGGGTATGGAGTGAGACTTCTAGGGCTGATAGAGTAACAGAAGGAAGGGAATTCAGAAAAATACCTTGCTAGAATTTGAATCTAAAATGTCCCCAAAGGTCATATGTTTAAATGTTCAGTCCCTGGTCCCTAAGTTGTGGTACTTTCCTGGGAGGTTATGGAACATGGGGAGATGAGTCCTAACTTTGCAGGAGGTCTCTGGGGGCAGGCCTCTGAAGGTCTTATGCCCGCCCCCAGTTCTAGTAGCTCTCTTTGCTTCTGATCTACCATGATGTGAGGTTATCTACCGCAGCCCTACCATGTATCCCACTGCCATAACTGCCTTGCCTCTCTGGACTGAAATCCTCAAATTATGAGCCCCAGTAAGTCATTCCTACCACAACTTTGTTTCTATCAGTTATTTTGCTATAGTAAGATAAATGCTAATATAGAAAATTGGTACCTCAGAGTGAGGTTGTGTGTGCAAAATCCAACTATGTGGTCCTTAGGCCATGGAAATTGTGTGTGCAAGGTGTAGGGAATGTACGTGAGAAAAGTTCTTGAAGGCTGTAAGCACAGCTTATGGGGCAGTTTTGGTGAGAATTCAGAACACTAGAATCCTGATAGAAATGTGGGCAGTAAAGACTGGGCTCATAGAGTTTCAGAGGAAAATGCCAAATGGACTAGAGGTCATTGATATTTCATTATAGAAAATAGTCTGTTTGTAGTTTGTCTTTGTCCTAAAGATTTGAGTGACATTCAATTTAAAAGTAATGAGTGAATTAACTTGGTAGAGGAAACATTGAAAAAAAAACAGTAGGGAGGCTGTGTGTTGGTTATTACTAGATGATTTTAGCCATATTTATGATGGGGGAAAAAGGGTAGAACAGAAGGATTTGAAAAACATGAAGTTTGAAGAAAGAAAAAGCCATGAGTTTGGGTGCTGCATGCAGGGCCAATTTGGGCAAAGAAGCAGTAATTATTAAAGAGATAAATGCCAATAAAGAGACACCATGATTTTGTGTTGAAAAAATAAAAATATCCTTGGGGCAAAGAAGTCAGGCAAACCCCTCCTTCAACTAAGCCTCATCAAAATGTCTAGGGCCTAAGATTTGAAAGTCTACTAAAAGACTTTCTTTTGCTGGACAAAGTGGTGTAGGTCTATAATCCCAGTGACTCAGGATGCAGAGGCAGGAGACTAGCACATTCAAGGCAATAGGCAGGTTGTATAATTTAGTGAGAAAGAAATAATAGGGGTTGGAAGTGTAGCTCAGTGGTAGGACATTTGGAAGGTATGTGCACTGTGTGCAAGGCCCTCGTTTCAGTGCATCAATGCCAAAAGAAAGAAAGGGAGGGAGGGAGACAGAAAGAGGAGAGAGAGAGAGAGGGAGGGAGGGAGGGAGAGAAAGAGAGAGAGAGAGCGAGAGACAGAGAGAGAGAGAGAGAGAGAGAGAGAGAGAGAGAGAGAGAGTAGAAAGATTTTCCTTTGGAAAAAAAAGTGCATGAAAGATGAGTGCCTCTGGATGCACTCTTAAAGAGAGACCACCTGGGGAACTGGTTTGCTGGCCTATGCACATAGAAGCTACTTTTGTACCTGTGATCAAAAGGGGTGAAGCTAATGCTCAAGTTAGCAGCAAACATTGGCATCATCTACCTGATATGGGGTTTGCAGTCATGACGAATGCAAGGATTATAGAGTTATGGAGTTTGCCATCAAGGTTCCAGAGAACAATCTGCAAGACCAAGTAATATGGACCAGGGTCAGATTCCCTATGGAAAACCCCTTAGGTCTGATGCATGAAGATTTGTGTGTGGAGCCAAAGTAGCAATGGAGACTGTAGGGTGTCTGATATGCCACTAATATGAAATATCTGCTGAGGGAAGCTACCAATGAGTAAAGTCAGCCTCAGAGGACCATGTGTGCTGCAAATGTCAAGGTCATAGGGAAAGAGCTCTTCAAGCCTGTTTGAGTCCCCATGATGCCACCATATGTGCCAGATATCAGACATTTTCCTACAGGATATGTTTGCCCAGTTGCTTTGGACCACACTTTCATTTCTGTGTCCCCGTTCCTCCCCTTTTGATTGGGAATTGTTAGTCTGTACCATTGTGTGTTGGAAGTATGTAACTTGTTTTTTGATTTGAGGGACCCACAGGTAAGTTTGCCTTGAGTCTCAGTCGAGACTTTGGACTCTGATGCAAGAGCAAAGTTGAGGCTATTAAGATATGGGGGACCCTAATGATGGGCTAGATTATGAAACTTTTGGGGCCAGAGGTTTTAAAGTGTTATGGTTTGAATTGCAAATGACCCTCAAAGGCGATGTGTTTCAATGTTTGTACGCCAGGTAATAGTGCTCTCCTTGGATGCCATGGACCTTCAGGAGGTGACACTTAACTTTGCAGAAGTAGTCACTGGGAACAGGACTTTGGATGTTCTATGTGGACCTTCAAATCCCATAGCTCTCTGCACCAGATCCACCGTGCTATGAGATTATCTGACACAGGGCCTGTCACCTGCCCCACCACCATTCCCAATCTGCATCCATGGAAAGAAATCCTCAAATTGTGCGATCCAGTAAGCCATTTTTCTCATGTTTGTTTATGCCAGGTATTTTGCCACGGTGATGCACAGGCTGAATAATATATACAAATAACACTTATCCTTTTTCTTGGCTCAACATTTATCACCACACTGATAAGGCAGAATTCCACAGCACCAAGCAACACCAGTTGTAAATAAGTTGCTAGAATATTAATTCCCAGACCACACACAGGGATAGAAGTCATTCAAATTCTGTCCAAAGAAAGTAAAGAAAACGTATTGAATACAAGATGGCCAGTAGAAACCTCTGAAGTTTCACAACTGGGTAACTTAGCCCATGGGAAAAAAAAAAAGACTATTCCCAGAAATACCCTAAGTAAACTAAAAGGAAAGCAAAGCAAAACAAAGTAAAAAATAAACAAAGAACCCCCTTTTGTAACTTACCAATATCCTAAAGCAAACTTCAACACCCTTTAGTCAACAAAATAGCAGTAAGAAAATATACAAAATGTATGGGACCTAATGAAACATTCACTAACCATGCAAGAATCAGAATTTTGAACCATATAAGGAAAACAATTAAAAAATAAAGTGAACAAGGAAATTAAGTAAGTGATACACTTAAACCTATTAGAACTATAAGAAATATAGAGCTATTAGAAATTATAGAACTCTTAGAAATAGAACTCAATTCTGACAAATGATTAATTTTAAAATAGCTATCAATCCTGAGCCTTGCAGCTGTGGCCCTGTGGAATCCAATCCCGTCAGATCTCAGAAGCTAAGCAGGGTCATGCCTGGTTAGTACTTGGATTGAAGACCGCCTGGGAACATCAGGTGCTGTAGGCTTGGGAGATGGACCAGCAACCCACTCCCAAAAATCAACCTGCCATTGAAAACCCTATGAACAGCAGAGAAGCACTGACAATAGTGTTTCACCTATTGTATGTAGGGTCGCTATGAGTCGGACACTGACTTGACAGCGTCTAACAACATCAACCCCGAAACAATCAGTCATTGAAACCCCTGTGAGGGTCACTTGAGTCGGATCCAACTTGATGGTACATAACAACAACAACAACATAGACAGCTCTAACTTACACATATTATAAATTTATATTTTGAAAAATATGTGTATACATACAAATGTGCATATAATTTTATCTAGTTATACACTAGCTTTTTCTTCAAGTATTTTATTTTACCTTAGGCAATTGTGGGCGCTGGCTAAGCATTCTCTGTAAGAGAACTGTCTTCATGTTGAATGCTGTAAATTACAGTCCATAGTGAATAAAGTTAAGAAGAAAATGAGAAGGACCAAAACCTTCAATTCTTGGCATCTCTCACTTTAAGTGGTAAATTTCCGGAAAAACAGGGGACTTTTCATCACAGAACAAAACACACATAAATCTGGCCTCACAATCATAGAAGCTGAATGATGATCCCAGATAGAGTGGAGCATTTGCAAGTCTGCCCCTGTCCTTACACCAACCAGGTGAGACAGCAAATAAGTAACAATGTGTGCGAACTGCAAAAAGGCTCTTATCTTTCCATTTCCCATAGGAAACTTTCTGGTAGCCTGGTCTAGGTGGAAAACAGGTAGGAAAGGAAATCCTAGAAAATATATACCTCAGCAAAATAAACATATCACTGAGCCACTACAATATTCAAGCTTTTACAGAAAAAGAATAATGGAAAATATAAATGAAGGATATATAAGTAATATCCAAAAGAACTGTTGTTAGGTGCTCCCAAGTCACGTATGACTCATAGCGACCCTTGTAGGGTTTTCGGTGGCTTACTGTTTCAGGATTGCCTTGGGAGTGGGTTGCCATGTCCTTCTCCCATTTTGTAGTGCTGTGAATGGAACCCAGGACCTCAGAGACTGCAGAACAGCGCTCTACCAACTGAGCTAAATCCCAGCTAAATAGAACTTGTAGGGATATAATATATATTTAAATTACATATTCACTAGGTAAACTGGCAGCTGATTGGACACAGCATATTAAATAATCAATAAATAATAATAACAAATACCTGTATTCATCATCTTGTGCCTCTAAAATAAAATGCTATGGACTGGGAAACTTGAACAACAAATACTTTTTCACAGTTCTGGAGCCTGAATACTCTTGATGAAGTAACAGCATGTCTATGTTATGGAGATAAACTCAGGAGGCAGAGGCAGGACAATTGTGTTTGAGGCCAGAGGCAGCCTGGGTAACATAGTGAGACCTTGTCTCACAATAAAAAATATTAACAAGAAATGATAGTGAAGCCTAGTAGTAGAGCACTTGTAAGGTCCAACCTCCAAGTGCTGCAAAAAAAAAAAAGAAAAGAAAAGAAAAAAGAAAAAACAAAGTCAGTTATAAGCTCCCTACTTGAAAATTATTTCAAATACTGAAATACAATTATTTAAATTGAAAGGATTGTTGTTGTTGTTTTTGTTGTTAGGTGCCGTCGAGTCAGTATCTGACTCATAGCGACCCTCATAGGGTTTTCACTGGCTGAGTGCTTCGGGATTGCCTTGGGAGTGGATTGCCAGGTCCTTCTCCCATTTTTGCAGTGCTGGGAATTGAACTCGGAACCTCAGAGACTGCAGCGCAGCGCTCTACCCACTGAGCTAAATCCCAGCCCAAATTGAAAGGAAGAGTACAGTTAATATACCATATGTTGTTGTTGTTAGGTGCCGTCCAGTCGGTATCCAACTCATAGTGACCCTCTGTTCAACAGGGGAAACACTATTGTCAGTGCTTCTCTGCTGTTCATAGGGTTTTCAATGGCAGATTGATTTTTGGGAGGGGGTTGCCAGGTCCTTCTCCCAAGCCTACAGCTTCTGGTTTTCCCAGGCAGTCTCCCATCCAGATACTAACCAGGCCCGTCCCTGCTTAGCCTCCGAGATCTGATGGGATTGGAAGCCACAGGGGTATGGCTGCAGGCAATATACCATATATAGCCCACTAATTAAAGGCACAAAGTAGTTAGGGATGCAACTTAGTGGTAGAATGCTTGCCTAGCATGCGTGATGCCATGGGTTCAATCCTCAGTAGTGAATAAAACAAAGTTAATACCAATATTAGGTAGTGCAGAATTTAAAAAATATTGATACAGACAAAAGGGGACAGATAGTGTTTAGAAAGTTAATTTATCATGAGGTTTAAAAAATTTCTAAATGTGCATGCACTAATAACCAAAATTTAAAAAGTAAACATTATTAGAATCAAAAAGAAAAAGTAGGCATGTTCACAATTAAGTTTGGATATTTCAACTGTCTTTCCTCAATTATTCATAGAATAACTAGATATAAGTAGAATAAGAGTAATTAATAAATGTCTACAACTATAGCACCCTAGCATCTAATCCTGCCTGAACTCAGAAGCTAAGCAAGGTTGACCTGGTTAGTACTTGAATGGGAGAACTCTTAAGAATACCAGGTGCTTCAGGCTAGGGAGAAGGACCTGGCAATCCGTTCCCAAAACAATCTGCCACTGAAAACATTATGAATAGCTGAGAAGCACTGACAATAACGCCCACCATGGCAGTGTTGAGGACTATTTTATTCTCTTGTACATAGAATCCCTAAGTACAACATAGGGTCCCTTGTACCCAACTCGAGGGCACCTAACAATAATAGCAACAACAACAACCAATAAACACATAGAGAACTTGAGTGATAATACCAACCAAATTGTCCTAATGAATGGTAGAAAAACAGTACACTGCCCTGTAACAGTGGAATATGCATTCTTAAATTCACATGCAATTTAAAAATGGTTATACTATCATAAAACAATAGCTAGATCATAAAACAATAGCAGAAAATGACAAAAATCTGACTAAAATAGAAGTAAATTAATTAAAATGAAACAAATCTCTAGGAGATCCACAAATACTTGAAGTACAAATATACAATGGCAAGTAACTTGTGGCTTAAGGAAAAAAATCAGAAAGGAAATGTGAAAATGTTATAGAAAGAATAATGAAACATAATATATCAAAACTACTGCTGGTGTTAACAAAGTATCCAGATGGAAGTTTAGAACTTTCAATATTTATCTAAAAGAGAAGAAAGATCTTATTAAGTTTAACTTTACAGATTAACAAATTTAAAAAAACAAATATAAGCCAAGCATAGTGGCTTAGGCATGTAATTACAAGACACTTGCGAAGCAGAGGTAGGAGGATCATAAATTTGAGAACAGAGGCAGTCTGCGTCATTTAGCTAGATCCTGTCTCAAAATAAAAAGTTAAAAAATGGGCTGGATGTGCAGCTTAGTGGTACAGCACTTAGAAATCCTGTAAGAGTGAGGCCCTAGGTTCAACTTCCCAGTACCTGTTTAAAAAAAAAAAGGAAAGACAAACAGGAAAAAGAAAAGAAAAGAAAAGAAAAATAACAAATCATAATGAAGCCCAAATTAAGAAAATAAAATGAGGCAATAAAATATGGAAATTACTGATGCAAAATTATCAATAATGGGGAGAAATGTAATGAAAGTAAAAGTTGATTCTTTGACCATACCGCCAAAATTATTGTCTAAATATTGTAATAAAACAACAAAAAAGGAAGTATATAAATTACTAATATCAAGAGATAACATGTTGACATCGCCCCAGGTCCTTTTTCTACTTGTAGCTGAAAACCTTCCAACAAAAGCAAATTAAGAAATTAAAGCCCAAGAGCCCTTGCTGGCTAATTCTATCAAAAATTTAAATAAGAAATACTATTGACTCTATACAAAATACTATCCGGAACTTACATTCCGGATACGTAAAGAATCAACCCAGTCAATGAATGGGCAAATAATTTGGAGACATTCTTTATAAAACCAAGACAATAAAGGGTTAAAAAAATGTCAAGTTAATCAGTATTTTTGGTCACTGTGGATTACCATTACAAACCCATTAGAATTAGCAAAATTATGAAGGCTGACTATGCCAGGAGATGCCAAGGAGATGGAGCAAATTGGAGTTCTTATACACAGCTCTTTATTATATACAGAGCAACTACTAAAACTGTAAAACAGTTTTACAGTTTCTCATGCTAAACATGCACTTGCTTACAATATATCCCAGCAGTCTCACTCTTAGGTATTTATTGAGGAGAAATTAAAAGGCATGTCTGCCAAAAGACTTCACAGAAAGTGTCCTTAGCAGTTTTATTTATAATAATCTGAAACTGCATACAACCCAAATGTGCAACAACCCAAATGTTGGATAGACGAATTGTGATGTATTAATGAGGGAATATTGCATTATAAGGGAACAAACTATTGCTAGAGACTACAACATGAAGGAACCTTACAAAACACTAGGCTGGGCAAAAGTAGACAGAAATAAGTTCCTAGTGTATTATTCCACTTAAAGTGTTTTACATTTGAGCTAGGTGTGGTGGGGCACACCTGTAAACTGAGCTACTGGGGAGATCAAGGCAGGAACATTGCAAGTTCAAAGTCAGAGGCAGCCAGCACAATTTAGCAAGACCCCATCTCAAAATAAAATGATATAAATAAAATAAAAAGAAAGTGTTTTACATTTAAAAATGTATTTATCAACATCTAGAAAAATTTTTTAAGCTACCATCTGTTTTCAACTTAGGAAAATGAATGTGTTTGTAGAATAAGCTATCAAACAATAATTTGAAATTGTAAAACTAAAATGGATAGCTGCATGAAACAGAGCTTAGCTGCACTCTATGTTTTGGTAGTCAATAGCTACAAGGGAATACCATGCCCTTGAAATGTGATTGTACCAGTGTAAAGTGGGCTGTAAAAATGTATATCAGATTCATAAATCTTAGTGTAAAAATGATTATAAATATCTCAATATAGTAATTGTACGTTGAACAATAATGTTTTGGATATATTGGGTAAAACAAAATATGAATAATCATTACAACATACTAACATATTCAATATATTACATGCACTAAGCGTATTATGCCTGCAGCCGTAGCCCTGTGGCATCCGATCCCGTCAGATCTCGGAAGCTAAGCAGGGTCGGGCCTGGTTAGTACTTGGATGGGAGACCGCCAGGGAACACCAGATACTGTAGGCTTGGGAGAAGGACCTGGCAACCCTCTCCCAAAAATCAATCTGCCATTGAAAACCCTATGAACAGCAGAGAAGCACTGACATTAGTGTTTCCCCTGTTGTACAGAGGGTCGCTATGAGTCGGATACCCACTCAAGGGCACCTAACAACAACAACAACAACAACAAGTGTATTATGGTCTGGGATTTAGCTCAGTTGGTAGAAATTGGAGAAGGACCTGGCAATCCACTCCCAAGGCAATCCCGAAACAGTCAGCCATTGAAAATCCTATAAGGGTCACTACGAGTCGGATACCGACTCGACGGCACCTAACAACAACAAGAAGAAGATAATCTCACTAAGAATACAGAAATGCTATTACCAAATGCACTGTCTTTGAGTAGGTCCGGAAGTAATGAAAGATATGTTGTAGAGTAGTCTTTCCAAAAGAGTTTGGAAATTATCAAAGCATCAAGAGATTTTGATTAGCATGTATAATTTTAGGAAATGTGTAAAGGAAATTGTTTAAACAACATTGAACACATTTCTCAACAACCTTGTGTCCTTTAAAGTATTTTATCAAATTTATGTGTGTTTTGAATGTTTAGAGAAATTTCCTTAATACACTATATTCTTATTTTGCCTTGATATAATCAAGATTCCTACTCCTACCCAAAATTTTATGCAACAAACTATGATTCCTCTATAGTCAAGTGCATTTGAGTTATTTCAGAGCAAATGCTGTATACATACATATATGCTAAAATTCAGATGCAGAAGGTCCAGCACTACTTCTATAATGACTTGAATAACCACTAACCATTGACTTGATTAAACTCATACGCATTTGTTTTCTGCGTAGATTATTCTCCAAATGTCAAAACAGCTTTGTAAGAAATAAGAATGGAGGATGACTTCATGTTTATTGTGTGCCTTCTGATCCCAGATGTTCACTTCAAACTATATGCATTTTTTAACTTCTAAAAGAGATTAGATATCATCTCTGAAGGAGAATTTTTAAAGATCATTTTTATATTTGCTCAATTTATAAAATACACAGGAAAATTAGCCTTCTCTACATAATGATATTTCCATTTATACCGTATGTTTTTGCTCAGTAATAATGGGAAATTTATTTTTAAGAACTTTATAATAAAAATGTATGTCTAGAAGATAGATTGAAAATACCTTTCTGTCATATTCATAAAATACTAGTAAAATTGCATTTATTGAAGAGTGTGAGCATAAATGTACATAGTATAATACAAATACCACAAATATATTTATTTAAAATAGTGATATTTAATCCACATGTAATTAGAATTATTTACCTATAATTCAGGTAAAAATGTCATAGGTTTTATCATAAATACATAATTTATAGAGCTCAGAGAAATAACACAGCATTTGCTAACTTTACTATAAATTGTTTCAATTCTAAACAGTCATCTAACTGATTGGCTGATGACGTGGTATACACCTCCTGTTATCTGGGTGTTGCAGAGACAGAGCAATTTAAATATGTTAGAAATGAAAATGATACTGGGAGTAAATTACTGATAA
>VMDO01038079.1:0-13805 GCA_007922755.1 Pedetes capensis
AACTGCCTCCTGGTTCATGTACAGATTTCTCATGAGCACAATTAGGTGTTCTGGTATTCCCATTTTCTGAAGTGTTATCCATAATTTGTTATGATCCACACAATCAAATGCTTTTGCATAGTCAATAAAACATAGACATCTTTTTGATATTCTCTGCTTTCAGCTAATATCCACCTGACATCAGCAATGATGTCCCTGGATCCCTGCCCTCTTCTGAATCCTGCTTGATTTTCCGGTAATTCCCTGTGTATATACTGCTGCAGTCGTTTCTGAATGATCTGTAGTAAAATTTTGCTTGTGTGCAATATTAATGATATTGTCCGATAGTTTGCACATTCAGTTGGATCCCCTTTTTTGGGAATAGGCACAAATATGGATCTCTTCCAGTCAGTTGGCCAAGTAGCTGTTTTCCAAACCTGTTGGCATAAACATGTTAACACCTCCAGTGCTGCATCTGTTTGTTGAAACATCTCTATTGGTATCCCATCAATTCCTGAAGCCTTGTGTTTTGCCAGATCTTTCAAGGCAGCTTCCACTTCATCCTTCAACACCATTGGTTCCGCTTTGTATGCAACCTCTTGGAATGGTTGGTCATCTACCAATTCTTTCTTGTATAACGACTCTGTGTGTGTTCTTCCCATCTTCTTTTGATGTTTCCTGCATCATTTAATATTTTCCCTATAGAATCTTTCCCTACTGCCACTCGAGGCTTGAATTTTTTCTTCACTTCCTTAAGCTTGAGAAACACAGAGCGTGTTCATCCCTTTTGGTTTTCTGCCTCCAGCTCCTTGCACATGTCATTATAATATTTGTTTTTGTCTTCTTGAGCTGCCTTCTGAAATCTTCTGTTTAGTTCCTTAACTTCCTCATGTCCTCCTTTTGCTTAGCTGCTCAACGTTCGAGGGCAAGTTTTACTGTCTCTTTTGACATGTAATTTGGTCTTTTCTTTTTTTCTTGTCTTTTTAAGAACTTTTTGCTTCCTTCTTGAATGATATCTTTTATGTCATGCCACAACTCTTCTGGTCTCCTGTCATTTGTGTCTAATGCATTAAACCTATTTTTGAGGTGGTCTCTGGACTCAGATGGGATATACTCAAGGTCATATCATGGCTCTCATATACTTGTTCTAATTTTCTTCAGCTTCAGTTTGAACTTACATATGAGAAGTTGATGGTCTGATCCACAGTCAGCACCTGGTCTTGTTTTGATATTTTGTACAGAGCTTTTCCATCGTATCTTTCCACATATGTAGTCAATTTGATTCCTGTATGTTCCGTCTGGTGAAGTCCATGTGTATAGTCTCCGTTTATGATGTTGAAAATGTATTTGCAATGAAAAGGTTATTGGTCTGACAAAATTCTATCATGCGATCTCCAGCTTCGTTTCTGTCACCAAGACCATATTTTCCAACTACTGAGCCTTCTTCTTTGTTTCCAACTTCTGTGTTCCAGTCACCAGTGATTATCAGTATGTCTTGATTGCATGTTTGATCTATTTCAGGTTGCAGAAGCTGATAGAGGTCTTCCCTTTCTTCATTTGTGGCCTTAGTGGTGGGTGCATAAATTTGAATAATAGTCATATTAACTGGCCTTCCTTGTAGGTGTATGGATATTATTCTATCACTGACAACATTGTATTTCATGACAGATCTTGAAGTGTCTTTTTTGATGATGACTGCAACCCCATTTCTCTTTAGTTTATCATTCCCATCATAGTAGACCATATGATTGTCTGACTCAAAGTGGCCTATTCCGGTCCATTTGAGCTCACTGATGCCTAGAATGTCAATGTTTATGCGCTCCATTTCTCTTTTAACAATTTCTAATTTTCCTAGATTCATACTACGTACATTCCATGTTCCAATTATTAATGGATGTTTACAGTTGTTTCTCCTCATTTTGAGTCATGCCACATCAGCAAGTTGAGCACCCTAGGGCTTTACTCCATTTCTGTCACCACGGTAGACTCTACTTGGTGGAGGCAACTCTTCCCCAGCAGTCTTTTCAGTGCCTTCCAACCTGGGGGCCTCATTTTCTGACACTATATCTGACAGTGTCTCTTTGCTATTCATAGGGATTTCAATGGCTAGTGGTTTGCCAGGTCCTTCTCCCTAGTCTGCCTTAGTCTGGAAGCTCAGCTGAAAACCTGTCCATCATAGGTAACCTTGCTCATATCTGAGGTACCAGTGGCAGAGCTCTCAGCCTCATCGCAACACACAAGCCCCCACAGTGCAGCAAACTGACAGACATGTGGGGGAACTTCCAAAATAGGAGTCTTTTAAACATTACATGTGAGGCTAGTCTGGTGGTGTTGAATTCCCTACGTTGTTGCATGTCTTAAAATGTCTTTATTTATCCTTCATTTTGAAAAATTACCTTTGCTGGATGTAAAATTCTTGGCATGCAGTTTTTTCTTTTAAGACATTGAACATATCATTCAACTCTCTAGTGGCCTGTAAGGTTTGTAAGAAAATTGTTGTGAGCCTAATGGGAATTCTGTAACTTGACACTTTTCCCTTACTGTGTTTAGAATTCTCTCTTTGTGTTGAATTTTCAGTAGTTTGCCAATAATATGCTTCAGAGAGGACTTCTTTTAGCCAAATCTAAATGGGCTACTGTGAACTTCTGGTCCCTGTAGGTCTATGTATTTTTCAACATTTGAATAGTTTTCAGCTAACATTTTGTTACATAGGTCTTCTAAGTCTTTTCCCTCTTTTCCTTCTAAAATATTCTTAATGCAAATGTTTGCCCACTTTATGACTGTCTCATTATTGTTATTATTAGATGCCATCAAGTTCAGTCTGGCTCATAGCGACCCTATGTACTAAAGAATGAAAAATTCCCCAATACTGCACCATGCATGTTATCTTTTTATGTTAAGCCCATTGTTGCAGCTACAGTGTCACTCCATCTAGTTGAGAGTTTTCCTTTTTTTGCTGACCTAACACTCTCGCAAACATGATGTCCTTCTCCAGGGATTGGTCTCTCCTTACTACATGTCTAAAATACATAAGATACAATCTAGCCATTCTTGCTTCCAAGGAGCACTGTGGTTGCACTTCTCTGTTGGTTCTTTTGGCAGTCCATGGTTTATTCAATATTGGTCTCAAGCACCATAATTGAAATGCATCAAATCTTCTCCTGTCTTTCTCATTTACTGTCCAGTTTTCACAAGTGTATGATGCAACTAAAAATACTACAGCCTGAGTCGGGCCCACCTTTTCTTCAATGTGACATCTTTACTTTTCAACACTTTAAATAGGTCTTTTGCAACAGCTTTTCCCAATGCAATGTGTCTTTTGATTTCTTGATTAATGTATCTTTTGATTTCTTGACTAGTGTTTACATAGTTATAATTTGTAGAACCAAGTAAAATAAAATCTTGGACAACATCAATTTTTTCTCCATTTATCATGAAGTTGCTTACTGACCCAGTTGCAAGAATTTTTGTTTTATGGATGTTGAGGTATAATCTACACTGAAGACTGTATTCTTTGATCTTCATCAGTAAATGTTCCAAATCCTCTTCGCTTTCAACAAGAAATGTTGTGTCATCTGCATAACACAGGTTGGTAATGAATCTTCCTCCAATCCTGATGACACATTCTTCTTATAGAGTCCAGCTTCTTGGATTATCTGCTCAGCATAGAAGTTAAAGAGTTATGGTGATAGAATACATTCTTGTCACACAGATTTCCTGACTTTAAACCAAGCAGTGTTTTCTGTTCTGTTTGAGCCACTGCCTCCTAGTCCATGTACAAATTCCTGCTAAGTACAATTAAGTGTTCTGGTATTTCCATTCTCCCAAATGTTAACCACAATTTGCTGTGATCCACACAGTCAAATGCCTTTGCACACTCAATAAAACATCATTCTTGTATTCTTTGCTTTTAGCCAATATCCCTCTGACATCAACAATGATGTCCCTGGTTCCATGCCCTCTCTGAATCTGGCTTGATTTTGTGGCAGTTCCTTGTCAATATGTCATGACAATCACCTTGAAAGATCTTTAGCAAAATTTTACCTGCATGTGATGTTAATGATATTGTTCAATAATTTCCACATTCAGTTGCCTTCCCTTTCCTAGGAATAGGCATAAATATGGATCTCTTCCATTCAGTTGGCCATGTAGCTGTTTTCCCATTCTATTGGCACAAACAAGTTAGCATCTCCAGGGCTGCATCCTTTGTGCAAACTTCTTATTGGTATTTCATCAATTGCTGGAGCCTTGTGTTTCACCAGTTCCTTCAAGGCAGCTACTTCTTCCTTTGGTACTATTGGTTCCTGATCATATGCAACCTCTTGAAATGGTAGACCATCCATCAATTCCTTTTGGCATTCATGATTCTGTGTACTCCTTCTACCTTCTTTTGATATTTTATACATTGTTTAATATTTTACCTATAGAATCCTTCACTACTGCCACTCGATGTTGAATTTTTTCTTCAATTTTTTAAGCTCAAGTAAAACAGAGCATGTTCTTCCCTTTTGGGTTTCTATCTCCAGCTTTTTGCACATGGCTTTATAATATTTGATTTTGTCTTCCCAAGTTGCCTTTTGAAATCTTCTGTTTAGTTCTTTAACTTTGTATGTCTCCTCTTCCTTTAGCAGCTTAATGTTCAAGGGCAAGTCTCAGAGTGTCTTTTGATACGTAATTTGGTCTTTTCTTTTTTCCTAACTTTTTAACAACTTTTGCTTTCCTCATGAATGGTATCTTTGAAGTCATGCCATAATTCATCTGGTTCTCAACCATTAATGTCTAACACATCAAATCTCTTCTTGATATGGTCTCTGAACTCAGGAGGGATATACTCATGGTTATGCCTTGGCTCTAGTACGCTTGTTCTAATTTTCATCAACTTCGATTTGAACCTTCATATGAGCAGTTGATGGTCTGATCCAAAATCAGCACTGGGTCTCATTCTGACATTTGATATTGTGTTTTCCATCATCTCATTCCAAAAATATAGCCAATTTGGTTCCCGTATGTTCCATCTGGTGATCTCCATGTGCATAGTCATCAGTTATGTTGGTGAAAAAAAATATTTGCAATGAAAAAGTCAGTGATCTGACAAACTTCTAACATGTGATTTCCATTATCATTTCTGTCACCAAGGCCTTACTTTCCAAATACTAAGCCACCTTCTTTGTTTCCCACTTTTGCATTCCAAACACCAGTAATTATCAATGCATCCTGATTGTATATTAAATCAATTTCAGACTAAAAGCTAGTAAAAATCTACCACTTCTTCATCTGTGGTCTTGGTGGTCAGTGCAAAAATTTGAATAATCATCATTAACTGGCCTTCCTTGTAGACATATGGATATTACTCTATCACTGACAGCATTGTACTTCAGGACAGATCTTGAGTAGTCTTTTTTGATGATGAATTCAACCCCAGTTCTCTTTAAGTTGTCATTCTGGTCATAGTAGACCATATGAACATCTGATTCAAAATGGCCATACCAGTCCACTTTAACTCACTGATGCATAGAATGTCCATGTTTATGTGCTCTGTTTTATTTTGGATGATTTCTAATTTTCCTAAATTTATACTATGTACATTCCACATTCCAGTTATTAATGAGCATTTACAGTTGTATCTTTTCATTTTGAGTCTTGCTATCAGCTCATGAAGGTCCCTTGAGCTTTGCTCCATTCCCTCATTAAAATCCACTCTACTTTGAAGAGGCAACTCTTCCCCAGTTGTCATTTGAGTAATTTCCAACCTGGCCCTACATCTCAATGCTTCTTCACTATTCATAGAGTTTCAATATCTAATTATTTTGAGAGTGGACTGCTAGGACCTTCCCCCTAGTCTGTCTTAATCAGGAAGGTCAGCTGAAACTTGTCCATCATGGGTACTCCTGCTCGTATCTGAGATACTAGCAACATAGCTTTTAGCATCAGAGCAACATGCAAGCCCCCACAGCATGGCAAACTGACTGACAATTTGGGGGTAAGTCCCACCACCTTTATTATTTCTATTTTTCCAAATTTTTCTCTTTTGTTCCTTTTTCTATTCTTCCTTTTTGTTTTAACTTTATTTTCAACTGTGTAATCTCAAAAGATCCATCTTAGAATCTCAGAATCTTACAAAGTGTTTTACTTTTTTCATTTAATCTGATTTTGAGACTTTCAACTGCATTTATACTCCACTTATGGCACTCCACAGCACCATAAGTTCTGTGTGTTCTTTTTAATGATCCCTACCCTGAAACAATCACCCACTGAAAACCTTATGAAGGTCTCCATGAGTTGGACACAAGTCAACAGCACCTAACAACAACATCCATTTGCTGAATTTCTCATTCAGATCATGAATTGCTTTCCTAATTTTTGTTGAATTTTCTGTATTCTCTTACATCTCATTGTGTTAACTTGAAATAATCATTGAATTTGTTTTCAGCCTACTCAATGATATCTTTTTCTTCATGGTATCTTGCTAGAGAGACATTTTGTTCCCCCAGAAGTGTCAGGTTGCATTGAGTTTTTGTGTTGTGTCCCTATTTTGATATTTTTGCATCTTCTGGATTTGTTACCACCATCATTTATATAGGATGGCATTCACAGTGAAAAAGTTTCTCCTAAGGATGAGTCCTTGGGTGTCATTTGGGTAGGCTATATTGGATTTCTTTCCAAACAGGTAATGTGTCTGCATAGCTTCTTCAGCTACAGTGTCAGTGATACTTGAGTATGTCTCAGTGGTCAAGGCTGCAGGGGTTTGTAGGATTGTCCTTTCATCTGCTGTGCAGTTATCTTAGGCAAGCCAGGTTTGTCTATGTCTCTGGGTATGCCACATGCAGCTGCAAGTACAGGGTGCATGTCAGTTTCTGTGGGTCATGTAGGGGTGAAGACACTGTTATAGGCCCAACAGGTAAGAAGCATCTGGCATAGTAATGGAGGTGAGGCACCTGTCTATTTATGATGGTCACATGGATTGCCTGGATGATGGTCCCACTAGTGTTCCAGGACTTCATGGGTGACTTTTCATGGCCTTGTAGGAATAAACTGATCTAGGTAAGCAGCGCAGCTACTTCCCTGGATTATGGGTAGTTTACATGGGCCAATTGCCTGTTTCTGGGGCTGCATGGTAGAGGGCAAGGCAGGTGCCCTGCAGCTTCCAGGGCCACAGTTGGGTGGGTGGGACTAATCAGCTGGTGTTGACACTAGGATGACCAATACACTGGAGGCAGCTCTCCAGATGTTTCACAAGACCCCAAGTGGTCACAATCTCAAAGTGGTGCTGGGCTTCTGAAGCCTGAGTGTGGCAAATGTCAGTTACTCCTTTTCTCTGAAGCAATGAACCAGTGTAGATTCCCTGATAGTTACCCAAACTCAGATCAAGGCCTGTGATGTCTGCAGGTTTCCCCAGCAACAAACACTTCAGCTGTCCTTGGTGTCATGGGAACTTCTAGGGACTGTCTGCTTACTTACTCCCCACTGCATGAATTACTTCATTGTTCAAGGTTGACCTGAATGGCAGAAACAGGATGATCGATTCTACATGCTTAATTCCTGTCATTAAAGGGCAATGGCGAGGCTCTCTGTACAGCAATACCTTGGCTAAACTCTGGAGGTCTACCTCAAATAGGCCAGTAGACTCTAAGTTATCTTAAGTTATATTTTCTTTGATGGGTTTTCTTTGGATGGGTTTTTTGGAATGGGGGAGCCAATAACCTGGCATCAGAAATCTCCTAGATGACTTTCATGAGATCGTTTTTAATTTTTTGTTTTGAGACAAAGCAAGTAAAGTAAATTGTTCCACTGCCCTGAACATACTAACCTCTTACTGAATGTTCATTTTTACTCTATTATGAGCCCAATTATAGAGACAAATTCAGGATTCCGAGAGAAAGAAACAGTCACAACAAAAATTCAACACTAGATTTTGACATCAAAGCTCTTTCCGCTACTCTCTCTTATTCTGTGGGTGAAAAGTGTGAGCTGAGCTAAATAAGGAAAGTGTCAGGGTACAAGAGTTCTGCCAGGGAAGTAGGGCAGTATAAGAATGTCTTCCCAAAATATTTCAAGGGATTACTCACTCTTTTAGTCATTCATTCATTCAACAAAAATTTGAGGATGGAAAATAACCATAGGACAGGAGGAATATTTAGAGGAGTGTGATATAAATAGTTGCACGGCTCTCTGCCCTTGGTTTTGACAGAGATCAGGATTCCAGGTAGAAAAAAAAGAACTTTGACCCCAGGAGTTGCATAATGAATGACCTGTCATAATACAAAATAAAGAAGGAGGGTATTGGAACAAGTTTTTGGATGGGTAAGTGGTCAGGTTAGAAGCAAACACGCAACCCCAGAAGAGCTGGCTCCCAAAGGATTCTTCCTAAAATATGTTTTGTGATTTACTCTCTGATTTCTGTACACTGGAATTTACTTTAGGGAAGATTGTCACCACAAAAGTGAAGGCAAGGAATCTAAGGAAGAATCTATACTCATCTCTTGTTTCATTAGGTATGAGCTCCATAACTTTGTTGGAACTCATGCTAGCACTGTCCATTTGGTGAACTATTAATTCTTCAAGATCTTAAGACTTAAGCATGGATAGTCAGGGAGTTTAATGATAGTCAGTGATCCAGATGCCACTATACAATGAGTTTATCTACACCAAACCCCACCAAAATTCCAGGTGGCATCTCTGAGTTCCTCCAAGTGGTCTCCCTGTTTGACCTGTCTCTGTGCCTATTCAAGGTAGCCCAGTTCTAATGGCGTAGATAGTGGCTACTCAAAACCTTCCAAACTATCCTGTCCTCATCCTCTCTCTGGATTTTCTCCCTGAAGATAGGAAGAAGAGTAGAGGAGCAGGGAAAGCTAGAGCTCTAACAGATTGTTGAGCAAATCCACAAGACAAAAGTCTGCTGTTTGATAAGGATATGGTCTCTGAAAAACATTCAGCTTACCTCTCAAGTTGGACTCATCCTAGCCACAGGGAGCTCATCCTTCAAGAAGACATGTGATGACAATAGACTTCAACCCCAGGAACTGTCAGACTATAGGAAAAGACTTCACCTTGCTGGGCTGGATGGGTAATGTCAGGTGGAGGGAACAACTGGCTAGGTTTGCCCAAGACTGAAGGGATTTTTGGAATCGATGATTTGGAAGGCTGAAACATTGAAGGTCATGAGCAAAAGTGAGAAAGATGTCCTGCAAGTGAGGGAGACATGTTAGAGTTGCTCTCTTCCATAGAGTCTATTTAGCTCTGGATTCTCTTTCCACACACCCTGTACCATGGGCTCGTTGAAGCCAAGTATATCATCCCCTCCATGCACCCCAGTGCCTAGCCTAGGGTCTGCCAGAAGAATGTGGAGTCACTGAGAAAGGAGGAAAAGGAACAACCTGAGGGCTATGGAGGAACAGCACCAGCCCCCTACATTGGTGCCCATGAGGTGGGGCACAGAGTCAGGGAAGCGGCTGCATAGAGAGGCACTCAGCAAGAGATTGTGCACTGACCACACTTAAGAGGAGATGGAGGTTGTGTACTCTTATGAAAATCTCAGATAGTCATAGCTCAGAGGAACACAGTTCCATCTAACAGGGTCTCAGGATCTGTCTTACAGCAAATCCTGTGAGAAAGCAAAGGTCTTTGTAGATATGTCATCAAACTGTGCTAAACTCCCAACTTCTGTTGAAAACCAAGAACTGTGTCCTTGTAATAGTACTCCCTCTCATTCCACACCAAGTATCAGAAGTAAAAATCATTTTCATGAATTTGTCTTTCCTTTGTTTTTGTTGTTAGGTGCCATCGAGTCAGTATCCAACTCTTAGCAACCCTCCGCACAACAGGTGAAACACTATTATCAGTGCTTCTCTGCTATTCATCAGGTTTTCAATGGCAGATTGATTAGGAGGTTGCCTGGTCCTTCTCCCAAGCCTACAGTATATCTGGTGTTCCCAGGCAGTCTCCCATCCAAGTACTAACTAGGCCTGACCCCACTTAGCTTCCGAAAACTGATGCCACAGGGCTATGGCGGCAGGCGTTCCTTTGTTAGCTGTTCCAAAAGGCCCAGGAGCTATGGCAGATTCTTACATGGGTAGCAAAATCCTTGTGTGCCTGCCCACAGTGGCTCTGGGGGAGCAAAGTACATATCTTGGTCTATAACTCTGACTACATGAAGGTGACCCTGGGGAGATAAGATAAGAGTGAAATTGCCCGTCCCACCTGAATCAGACCCGTCCTCCTGGATGCAGGCTTTGGTCTGTGAAATTCTAAAAAGAAAATGGCAGTTCAGCCATCAATGTCTAAACACAACCTACCATTCTCCCTGGCAACAATCCAGCCTATAGCCAGTAATACTTACTTAGCTCTGAACATTTAAAATAGCTGTGTCTATTTTATTCATTGTCTATTTCTTTTTTTATTATTTATTAAATTTGCATACACTATAATGAGTTTCATTATGGGATTTCATACAATTGTGTCTGCACTTTGCATTTATTCTCTCCCTCCTTCCCCCATGCTGCTTTCCCTTCCCCACCCACTTGTCCCCTCTCCCTCCCTCTCCCAAGAGTCCCTTCCTCCTTCCCAATGAGTTCTCATTTTCTCAAATCTTAAATACATATAATTTTATATTTTTTTCCTTTAAGGTAGACCTAATTTCCACATATGAGCAAAAACATATGGTATGTCTAATTTTTTAGTGTGGGTTATTTTGCTTAAAATGACGATCTCCAGATCCATACATTTTCTTGCAAATGATATAATTTCATTCTTCTTCATGGCCAAATAATATCCTATTATGTATATATGCCACATTTTAAAAATCCATTCATCTGTTGATGGACATCTGCACCAATTCCATATGCTTGCAATTCTGAACAGTGCTGCAATAAAAATGGAAGTGCATGGGCCTCTGTGATATGACAACTTAGATTCCTTTGGGTACATACTCAAAAGAGGTATAGTTGGATCAAATGGTAGTTCTAGTTTTACTTACCCTAGATTTAGGAAGTTTTCTGCTATTACATTGGATTGATATTCTGTATTTCTCATTTTGGTCTTGGTTCCTTCTTCTACACCATGGATTCTTAGGTTGTGGTCATATTCCTTTATTTTTATTCCTTATTGGTATCTGACTATAATAGTTCTTCAATGTTGTCTTCCATCACTGATGTTCTTCCTTCTTCTCGATCCAGCCTTCTGACATTACTTTCTACAGTAATTTTTATTTGCCTTATTATGTTTTGTATTTCCAACATTTCCATTTGATTATTTCCAAGATTTCTATTTCTTTGCAAAATTTTTCTGCCAAGTTAGATAATTTTTCTATCAAGTGCATAAATTGTATTCATCTGATTTCTTTGATATCACTTATCAACTTTATATGTAGACTTTTGAATTCTTTGTTGGAAATTCAAGCATTTCACTTTTTTTGGTTTCAGTTGCCAACAAATTATGGTCATTTGGAGAAGTCTTCTTGTGTTGTTTTTTCATGTTCCTTGTGTTTCTGTGTTGGGTCTTTCACATCTGTTAGAATGGCAATCTTTTCTCAATTTATTTGGGGGGATCTTTTTAGTGTACAAGCTTCTCTTAAAGTCTTGGTCCCCAGTGTCAACAGAGAGAACAAAGCAATGTTATGCTATAGTAATAGTGCTAACTAAAATAACATTTTTAATTATAAGTAACCTAATTTGAAGCCAGATAATAATAAATTCCTTAAAGAAAGAAAATGGCAGGGATAGTGTAGAGTATGTTTTGGTGTTAAACATTAATTGTGGTAATAGAGAAGGATGAAAGTTAGGGAATGAAGTGAAGAAAGAGGGGAAGATAGAACAGGATTAGAAAAGAGAAAGAGAGAAGAGTATGCAGAAAGGGGAGTATTGGAGAGTGGTAAGAAAAGAGAAGCCAAAAATATAAATCTGCTTATACACTGTATAAAAATATATATGTGTATATATATACACATACATATATATGTATATTTACACACATATACACATATCTATATGTGTATACATATATACACACATGTATATGTATATATGTATATATATGTATGTGTGTATATATATACACATGTATATATATGCATATATACACATATACATATATATGTATATATGTGTATGTGCATACATATATACGCATATATATCTGCGGCTGTAGCACTGTGGCGTCTGAAACTGTCAGATCTTGGAAGCTAAGCAGGGTGAGGCCTGGTTAGTACTTGGATGGGAGACCACCTGGTAACACGAGATATTGTAGGCTTGGGAGAAAGACCCATGACTCAATGGCAAATAACAACACTAATATGTGTGTGTGTGTGTGTGTGTGTGTGTGTGTGTGTGTGTGCAAACATTGTAAGAGGTATAACATGTTCAAACATGACAGTTTTTTTAGCAGATAAATTTGGCAAGTGTTGAAAGTATTTTAATTAAATAACAAGGAGAACCTAAAAGGAAAAATGGCTAAAGATTTGACAATGAAAAGAATGAAGAAAAATAAAAGTTAAAGAAAAGAAAAGGGGGGGAGTACAATCCACTGTTAGGCAGTCCCTTCCAGGTGTTTTTCAACCAGGGCTGGCTCAAGAAGTCCCAGCTTCTGCCTAGATGCCTTCCAATAGGATTCAAAGCAGCCACCATGCAAATCAGGTACATAAACTGGAGGCATACTCCTCCAGATTTCTCACCACATATACCCCTCTCGGGCTGGGATTTAGCTCAGTGGGTAGAGCGCTGAGCTGTAGTCTCTGAGGCCCTGTGTTCAATTCCCAGCACTGCAAAAATGGGAGAAGGGCCTGGCAATCCACGCCCAAGGCAATCCCGAAGCAGTCAGCCATTAAAAACCCTATGAGGGTCGCTATGAGTCAGATACCGACTTGACGGCACCTTACAACAACAACAATAATATATCTGAATAATGAATTGCATATCCACACAGATTAGGATTTCTAACTTCTAACTGTTAACTTCTTTGGGTTATAGGATTACTAAGACTCGACCCACTGTAGAAAAGTGGGCTCTTTCTTAGTCTTTGGCATTGAGGAGATGGCCTATATTTCTTGCTAACTCACTATTCCAACCCCAGGATGTTCAGTTGCCTGTACGTGGAGCCTGCCTTCCTAATCCCAACTAACTGCAAAGACGGACATAGAGGTGTGGAGGAATGGAGGGTGATACAGGAAAACTGCCAAGTGAAAAGAATCAAGAATTTGTGGCAGCCCATGGTCTGAGTAACAGCTGCTTTGAGGTTGCTTTACTTGGTCCCCAGCTACATTTTAACCCTTTATTTCAGATTCAGATCCAAAAACTTATTTTTCCTTCAGATTCATGGCTCCTTACATTGCTATGTATATCCAAATTAGGAATAATCACTGCTTTGTTTCACTTAATATGGTTATCTCCAGTTCTATCCAGTTT
This sequence comes from Pedetes capensis, assembly GCA_007922755.1. Classification (NCBI taxonomy): domain Eukaryota; kingdom Metazoa; phylum Chordata; class Mammalia; order Rodentia; family Pedetidae; genus Pedetes; species Pedetes capensis. Next base: position 13,374 of record VMDO01038079.1, read on the forward strand.
CCTACAAATGACATATTGTCATTTTTCTTTATGGTTGAGTAAATCTCCATTGTGTATGTATACCATATTTTCTTTATTCATCCATCTCTTGATATGTTATTGTTGTTGTTGTTAGGTGCCATCGAGTCGAGTCCGACTCATAGCAACCCTATGTACAGCAGATCGAAACACTTGCCGATTCTGTGCCAGGCAAACCATCTTATTTATGTTTAAGCCCATTGTTGCAGGCACTATGTTAATCCATCTGGTGGAGGGTTTTCCTCTTTTCCGTTGACCTGCCACTCTTCCAAACATGATGTCCTTCTCCAGGGATTGCTCTCTCCTGACTACATGTCTGAAATATGTAAGACGCAGTTTGGCCATTTTTGCTTCCAAGGAGCACTCTGGTTGTACCTCTTCTAGGACAGATCTGTTGGTTCTTTTGGCAGTCCA
>VMDO01038080.1:0-13805 GCA_007922755.1 Pedetes capensis
CAGAGGCACTACAGTAAATATCCCCACATGGACATAGCCCCTATAGTCTAGAAGTTGTTTCCTTAAAGATTTTGTAGTCAAGGATATCCTGCTTTCTACTTGGATTGTTCTGTAACACCTGTGGACTATTTAAAGTCACCAAATAGAAACACACAGACTCCTTTGTCTACTAGTCTGTAAGCCCTATTTTAGAGAAAAGAAAGAATAACTCTTGGGGAGTGAGGCCATTTGGGGACCTGAGGGGTTCTGCTATTGCTCTGCTGGCAATAAAGCCCCTTCCTCTAATTAATGCTGATGTTTGGGCGATTCTTTTTCTCTGGTGGGCCTTACTTCCTACTATACCATGAACCCCTAAAACTTTCACTGATATGGATAGCCCTGAAGTTTTTTGGCATTTATCTTTCATTGTCTGGCATGTGTAGATCTTACTTCTTGTTATTAGGTTCCATCAAGTCGATGTCCAACTCAAAGCAACCTTATATACAATAGCCGAAACAATAGTGTCAGTGCTTCTCTGCTATTCATAGGGTTTTCAATGGTGGATTGATTTTTGAGAGTAGGTTGTTGGGTCCTTCTCCCAGGCCTACAGTGTCTGATGTTCCCAGGTGGTCTCCTATCCAAGGACTAACCCGGCCTGACTCTGCTTAGCTTCCGGGATCTGATGGGATCAGAGAACACAGTGCTATAGCTATAGGCATAGATCTTACTAGGACATTTATAATATTCATTACTTCCAATTCACCATTTTCAATTAGCACAAAGTCTTCAATGTAAATGTTAAAGTGATAATCAGGCTACATTCCAACAAACTCCCCACATCTACTGAATCTTAATCCTCATTTTTATAGAACTCCAAGTGAGTCATATGCACATCAAAATTTGAGAAGCACTGCTCAAGACCAAGTTATGGAATCAGCCTAGATGCCAACAAATGAATTGATAAAGAATTTGTATATATACATAACGGAGTTTAGTTCAGCCATAAAGAAGAATGAAATCACATCATTTCCAGGAAAATGGATGGAACTGGAGATCATCATATGAAGTAAAATAAGTAGAATCAGAAAGACAAATATCATGTTTTTTTCTCATGTAGAACCTAGATTTTTTTTTAAAAATAAGGAATAAAATTAGAAAGGGGGCTATTTGATAAGAGGAAGGGGACCAGTGGGAGGGTGTGCAAGAGGGTAATGGCTCAAAGAACATTCCACACATATATGAAAATGTCATAATGAAACCGATTATTTTGTATAATTAATATACACAACAAAAAAGTGGCTAAGACCACATCAGGTAAGTGAGAAGTTATGAGACCCTTGAGATAAAAACAGGTAAGCACATTTTTGTTCTTATGACATAAGTGTCCCTATTCCATATTTTCCTGCAGCCATAGCACTGTGGCATCCAATCCCATCAGATCTCGGAAGCTAAGCAGGGTTGGGCCTGGTTAGTTCTTAGGTGGGAGACCATCTGGGAACACCAGGTGCTATAGGCTTGGGAGACGGACCAGCAACCCACTCCCAAAAAACAATCTGCCACTGAAAACCCTATGAATACCAGAGAAGCACTGACAATATTGTTTTGCCTGTTGTACATAGGGTCACTATGAGTCAGACACAGACTTGATGGCACCCAACAACAACAGCAACAACATTCCATATTTAAACTCTATTCCCACCATGGTCCTTAGCTTATTATGAGCTATTTTGATGTTTATAATCAAGTCTTGTTCTTTTGCTTTCTTTCTTTCTAGTACTTGGGTTTGGGCCCAGGGCCAGGTATATACTTTGCAAGTATTCTACCACTGGGCCACACTCCCTGTCCATATTTTATTTTTTATCTTGATACAGGGTCTTGCAAAGTTACATAGGCTACTGTCTCTGGCCTTGAACTTGTGATATCTTAGTTCAGCCTCCCAAGTCACTGGGATTAGAGGTGTGTGCCACCATGCCTAATCAAGCCTTGTTGTTCTTCATTCCAGTATCCCCTATGAATTCATGAGAAGGAAAACTGCCAACAGGCCTTCCAATTCTCCACAGATATTCATAATTGTCTGTTCATAGCTCATACTTGTGTTTTTCTATATGTAGACCTCTATAACTAAAAATAAACCTAGAGAACCCAATAATCTTATGATCATCATTGTTACTACAGCTCTTAAGTGCCACAGCCACTTGATCTCTTTTCATCTGTTTTCATCTAATTATTTGATCTAATTAATAATAATGCTATCCTTCACCATTGATTACCAATGTCCCATCCCCTGTACCAAAGAGCTAGTCTCCCTGAATTCTTTACTTATATTAGTGATTCCATTCTAGGATTTCATTTTGAGGTTGGGTTTGCTAGGGATGTTTGTGAACCAATTACTGCATTAGTCAAAACTAAATCAACAAACATAAACCTCAAAGTTATCCCTGGAAAGCATATTCAAACTAGGATATTTTAAGAAGCCTACCACAAGGAGATATTGCATTTATCCCAACTCTAGAAGTAATGGAGTCTATTAATAACTCTGGACAGGAGTGGAGGGTGGCAGAGGATGCATGGAATTGTTATCAGAATCTGGAAGTGGAGAGAATTACAGACAAGACCACCTCGAAAGGAATAGCACCTTTCAGCTAGGGTTCAGGGCAAGCTAAGGGCACAAGGTAGGGAGATAGAGACTACATTCCCTGACCCTTCATCATCTTTCCTTCTTATTTACATCAGGAGTTTCTATTAGCCAAATACAAGAAGGTCTATAAAACTTACTTAGGTATTCAAATTAGGTCACTTGCTTAGAGTACAGAATAGGGAGCAAAAAAGTTGAGAATAGATCCAGAGGTGCAAACATAACCTTCCAAGTACATCAAAACTCACTATCGAAGTCACAATGAGAAATTTAAGTACAGAAAGTTGGAGAGGCTTAAATCCTCAGGAGAATATTTTCTTCCAGAAGACAAATTTCCACAAGAAAAGAAATTAGTCAGAAATTTGCTTATTGAAAAGAAAACAAAAGCAAATATATTAACTAGATTAATGGTTATTAACACAAAATTATAATAATCTGATTTAATCACCTTCACTATAGCCACATTCTTCATTCATTTGTTAAAATTGTTTTCAAGTTCCTACTTACCAAGCCCTGTGCTTGGCATTAGGAATACAAAGAAAAATAAGTCATTACCTATATCTTCAAGTAGCTTTTGGTCTAGTGAGAAAATAAACACAGAAAATATTACTCCTTATAAGAAGTGTTATGTCAGAGGTAAGCACAATGTTCATAAAATCTTAAATGAGTGCACCAAGGTAGACTAATGGATCCAGGTAGTTTCTAAGCAGAGATTATCTTTGCAGAGAGATAAGTATTAGTAAGTATTAACTAAGAAATTATAATGAGAAATGTATTCAAGAGAAATATCATTTGCAAAAGTAGTACAGAGTACATAGAAAAATCACAGAAGTTTCAGTATATTCTGTCCATGATGTGTAATGTATCCTATGACTGGGTGAGAATATCATGTACTCAGGAACAAAATTATACCTGGGCTTATACATGCCAAGAAATTTACATGTTACCCTGGAGTGAATGGGGAGTTTTAGGAAAATATAAGTTTCTGGAATAGGTTTCCTCTTGAAAGAAATTCACCTGCTAATTAGAAACTTATTCTTCCTAGAATGTGTGAAGATATCCTGGAAAATCCTTGTGATTCAGACTCCACATTTTTAGCCTTCATGCTAATTACTGCCCTTCTGTATGCATATTCTTCCTCCTTACAGTGCTCAACTAATTTAGGCTTAATTTTCCATTATAATCAGATTCCAAATTTTTCCAAATCACTCAGATAAAAAAGGTTATCTAGAAACTCTCCAGTCATATATTTATTTATTATTTCCATAGAAGCAGTGGCCTACAGAGTAATTTATCTCCAAAGGATTTTCATTAATTCATTCTTAGGTAATGATAGTATCTTTTTGAGTTTGGGATTTCATTGCTTTTATCCTTAGGCCTTGGTAAAAATTAAGTACGGAATAATGGAAAGCCCTAGACAAACTCTTCAGGCAATTTATCTGTGAATGGATGGAAACATTTTCATATTCTTATTAAGTTATATCATAAAAATAACAGCATCATGAATATGCATGTCATAAATGGACATGAGATGGATGGATAGACCCACATATACTCAAAGATCAAGACTAATTGCCTCCAAATAGAAAAGAACCTCTAGAAGATTGAGATTCAGCTCTAGAAGCAAGAAAGTGAAAATATACAGGAACACCCAGAATAAGCAAAATAACAATAATAACAATAATAGCAATCATTTACACAAATGGAATTAAAATCAGGTCAAGAAAATACTGAGTATATCTCCCTCAAAAACTTTTTTAACAAAAAGAAGTAAGTGAAGACAGAACAATTTTGAGACATGCTATAAAAGAAAACTAATTTGTCTAAGCCTGGATGATTTTGAGTGCAAGGCCAGCCTAGGCTGCATAGCAAGATTATATTAGCACACCAAAAAAAAAAAAAAACAACTTAATTCTCCTACAACAGTCTTTAGTCTCTCAAAAAATAGGAGATTAAGGTCAGACATGGAGACTGAAAGTAGCAGAAGCTATTTAAATAGGCTAGAAATGTGTTATATAAGACTATAAATTAACAGTTACTAGAAAAACTATTGAGCCAAAGTGAAGGAGTTGGATAAAATTAAATACAATAACATACTGCAGGGCATACTCAACATGTACTTGATTGTTTCTGGAAAGTCTTAATAGCAGGAAGAAGAACTGGAAAAGGGAAGCAAATGAATTTACTTAGCATGTTAGGAAAGAAACTCTTTTTTTCAGTACTTGGGAGTTGAAGGCAGGGCCTTGCACATACTTTTTCAAGTGCTCTATCACTGGGCTGCACCCCAAGTCCATTTTTTATATTTTATTTTGAGACAGGGTCTTGCTGATTAATGCAGGCTACCTCTGGCCTTGAACTCATGATCCTCCTGTCTCTGCCTCCTGAGTCACTGGGGTTACAGGCAAGCACCACTGCATCTGGCTAGGAAAGAAACTTTTAAGGACATTAAGAAAATAAATGGTAGTATCTTCTAATTATATATATTTTGTTGTGGTGTTGTTAGATGCCACTGAGTTGGGTCCCACTCACAGCAACCCTCATTTAAATCTTAGCTTTCAAAAATCTGAGCTTTTATCTTACCTTGGAGAAATAAGGTCCAGAAACTATAAAATAATTAGGAGAAAAAAATCAGGTATTTAGGAATGCAAGTACTAGCTACATCATTGCTTTTTATGTTCAAAGATATTATTTTGCAAAAATAGCAGTAAAAAATAACAGTAAAGATGAAAACTACACTTGATGGGACCATAGACATTTTCCTATTTCTCACCAACAATAGTGATTAACTGTACAGGTTGGTATTTTTACATAGTAAGGCTATACTCCTTCAACAATCCTCTTCACCAAAATGAGTCTACTCATTTCTGAATGCCAGTCACCAGGTGCTATGGGCTGAAATGTGTCCATTCAAAATTCACAGGTTGAATCCCTAACTCCTATTACCCCAATCTTTTAAATAGATAATATCCTTGTTTATAACCTCGTAAAATAATAATAAGAGGTGGTATTTCTAGAGTCCAAAATAGTTGTCAATGAAATCAGTAACCAGCAAATTCTAACACTCCTGACAAAGAAGCTACTAAACCCTGAGGCATTGGGAAAATTGAAGTAACTCCAGCCTACCTTTTAAATGGAACTGAGGTTACCTCAGTTAACTCTAACATAGTTCCAGTAACCTGATTTAATTTTAACAAGTCAAATATGTTTAGTTGTGAAGTTCTAAAGAGGCCTAGTCCTCCAGCATGGAGACATTGGTTAAACGAAGTACAAGTTACGAGGCCATTAGTTAGCATGGGCCCTAATCCAACAGGACATGTGTCCTCATGAAAAAAAGAAATTTGAACACACAGAGATGCTCGAGACTTGAGAGCACAGAGAAAAGACCATGTGAAATCACATCCAGAAGGTGGCCATCTGCAAGCCAAGCAGAGAAGCCTCAAAAGAAGCCAAATATACCAGCTGGGTGCTATGGTGCACACCTATAATCCCAGCAATTTGGGAGCAGGAGGACTGGGAGTTTGAAGCCAGAGAGAGCCTGCACAATTTAGCTAGACCTCGTCTCAATATAAAAAATAAAAATGGGGCTTGAGGTATTGTTCAGAGGTGGAGCACTTGCATAGCATGAGTGAGGCCATGGGTTTACACCCTCAAGTACCAACAACAACAATAAAACCTACAAACACCATGAACTTCCACTCACAGCACTATGTGAAAATAAATTTCTGTTCAAGTCATTCATTCTATAGTATTTTGCTATAGCAGTCCTAGAAAACTAAAATACTAAGTATTTCTTGTTTTTTAGTCTTCCATAATAATTCACATTGTGGATTTTTTTTCAGTGTGCCCTGTAGTATTTTACTACCTGCTCCAGTCAGTTTTTGCATCTTTTAAAATAAAGTACAGTAAAGCAGAGCTAAAGCGTGGTAAACATCTTTAATGCAAAGAAAGACAAAACTGTGAATATTCCTACTTAGAAGAAGTGCAGAAGATCTCTCCCTCAACAATAATCAATAGACATTTAACATTTGCAGCATTCAGATCCTAATTAAGCATATGTAAATAAGGAAGCACATGGATTTGGAAATTAAACTTGCTTATAAAATTATGTAAATTTTGATGTAAATAGATGGGGACTCTAGTTCTCAGTAAGAAAATTAATTTAGTTTAGGCATGGTGAATATGAAATATCTGAAGGACAGGTAATAGAAATACTCAGTGGGCAACTGAAAATGCATTCAAATAATGGATACTCTGCTTTCTATTCAGATCATATAAATCTTGATTCAGATAATGAAAGAATATTCAAAACAGATTATAAAAAAGTTGAAACTTTCTTTACCTCTTTAGGAAGGTCTTATAGCCTAAGAGTCAGAAAACTAACTAGCCCATGGGTCAAATTCTGCCCATCATCTGCTTTTTACAAACATAAATAAAATGTATTAAAACACAGGCATCATACACATACATTTATGTTTGTCATTGACTGATTTTATATGAAAATGGTAGCGTTTAATAGTTGAACAATGACTAAGACCCACAAAACAAAACATTTATTATATAGCTCTTTATGGAATAATGTGACTGGTGCCTGTTCTACACTCAATCAGATTTGAGTTCTTTCATTCCTTCCTGGACATTTCTTCAACAAAGCCATTTGTTAAATTATGCAGAATTCAGTTCTTCTTTCCAAAAACTTATGCCATGAAATCATGTTTACTTTTTCTGAGGCTTTGTAATTTACCTCCCCCATGGTTTTACTTCCCCAAGTAAGTAGGATCCAGATAATGAAAAGTTAAGTGTGATATTAATGATACAAGTCACAATGAGAGAACTAAGAAAGAGAAAAGAAATTCATTCACATGAAAAATGTTTGGAATATCTTTTCACAGAATATGGCTTAAGGAAGGCTTTCCAGGACAGTTGGAGCATTGACAAGCAAAGCGTCATCCTTGGTGTGGGGACTACAAGAGTAAAAAGGGAAGTTGCTGGAAATGAGGTGGACACTGAGAGTAGCAGGGGGCCAAGGTTAGGTCAAAGCAACAAGGTAAAAACATACTTTTTCATATTGTTTTGTGATTCAAATTCTGTAACTGCTGAAGTCTGGGACATGTTATGTGTGCATTATGCAGAATGAGAAGGAAAAATAAGACTCAGCAAAAATGAAGGCCAAGATAACCTGCTGTGACAAGCAAAGCAAATGAGAAGCTTGTTAGACAAGAATAGATTCTACAACCCTGTGTCTGTTCCTGATGTTGACAGAGGAAGGGCAGATGTGCATACTGTGGAGCATTTGTCAAAATGATGTCAAAAGATGGTGTTTCCCACCTGGGAGCTCAGTCTAAGATTATGATTTACAAAGGATAAAGACAGACTTGTGAATGCAGAGGTTATTGAATAAAAGTTATTAAAAGGCTTTAGATAATGTAATTACTCAAATTTGAAGGAAAATATGAAACGCTATCTTAAGGGGATGTTTAAGTTCAATGTCAATTTTTTTAAAGAATTTGAGGTTAAGAAGTATCTCCTAGTTGCCTCAGGCTATGACAAGTAAGTAATGATTTCAGTAATTCTCTAGTTTATCATAAAAAGTCTTACTTATGTGGTTTTGAAGGACACTGAAGTTACATATTAATATTTAATTCTTTATTTTATATTAGTGTGGTTATCTTATACCATTTGCACATGTAGCTATGAAATTCAATACATAAATATTGAATTGAATACATATTTCTTGAGTGCTAAAGAAATAACACTTTATTTGCCATAGCTCAGTTTTATTTGTGATTTAAATTGCACTGTCCTCAGTCACTCTTAGATTTTCTCCCATTTTCCCAAATAATTCCATGGCTGACTCAATGCCAAGAAATTGCAGGAAGGCATTTCCTTGGGACACCAATAATTTTTAGTCACAGACTCCTCTCACTCCTCACCATCTGGCTACTTCTTGTCTGTTACCTCTTCAGTTTCCCTGCTTTAATTGGGCCCCATAATTTTTGAAAGGCTGTTCTTTGTTCTTCTTAATAGAATCACCATATTGACTGTTTTCTTTAGGAAGTACTTATCTGACTCACTCTCCAGAAGCACTTCCTGAAAGACAGAATATAATCTCTACTGTCTAAGGATTCATAGTCTTTCTCTCATCCCATGCATGCCCAAGTAATTTCTTTTACGAGTTTGAGAAAGAAATGCACTTCACAATGCTTTCGCTAGCTCCTTCCTACCTCATTTCCTGTAGGAACTCATGCTGCCTGGTGATATGAGTCAGTGGACTCAAGGAAGATATTCGTCAGCATATCCAGCATGTTTTGCACATCCAATACCAAGATGGTGGCCCAAAGAATTATGTTATTAAACACAAAACGATTGAGCAAGTGAATTCAGAATAACAGAAACTAGGTTTCTAATGTTGGATAAAGAAGGTACAAGTATAAAACGGGAGAAGGTAAATTATAGGTATTGTGGAGTTTTGTTATTGTTTGTTTGTTTTTAGCACTGGAAGTTGAATCCAGCCCCCTGTGCATCCTAGGCAAGTACTCCACCACTGAGCCACATCCTCAGCCCCTTTCTAATTTTATTTTTTTGAGACAGAGTATCACTAAGTTGCTTAGGCCGCCTCTGGCCTGGAACCTGAACTCCTCTTGACTGTTTCTGAGTCGCCAAAATTATAAGCAAGCACCACCATGCACTGCTTGGCATCATGGTTTTTAACATAAATCTAGACATATAAATAGGTAAGTTTGTGTACACCTAGCTATTATACAAAGCAAATATATAAATTTGGAAAACCTAAAATGCATCAATTTCTTGAACTTGCTAAGAGTCTTCTCTATGTAGGGTATATATTTTAAAAATGAAGTTTTAAAAAAGTTCTTCACAATCATTTAACATCACAACTGACACAACTTGGGGCAGAGAAAAAGCTGCCTCCAAATAAAAAGAAAAATCTAGGCAATTAGGCAACTAAAAGTAACAGAACCCATCCAGATTAAAAGCAAAGAAAACTGTCTGACTCACAGAAGATATGATGCCATATGAAGAAAATCATAAAGAATACATACACACATAAAAAGCTATTAGAACTAACAAGTTCAGTTAACTTGCACAATCAATATATAAAAATCAACTACATTTCATTGTAGTAGCAATGGACACTGTAGACATGAAATTAGGAAAATAATTCCATTCAAAACTGCATCAAAACAAAATACTTAATTTAACAAAAAGTATATGATTGGCATATTGAAAATCACAAACATGTTGAAATAAATTAAGGATCCAAATGAACAGGAAGACATCATGTTTATAAATTGAAAAATATAGTTTTTTAAAAAAAAGATAATACTCTTCAAATTCATCTACATATTTAATGAAACCCTCCTCAGAATTTCACCTGCTTTTTTAAGTAAAAATTGACAACTTAATCCTCCAATTCATATGAAAATGTAAAGGGCTTAAAATAGATATAGCAATCTTGGTGGGAAAAAATAAAAGAAAAATCCATTCTTCATGATTTGCAATTTGCTACAAAGTTTCAATAAGCAACAGAGTGTGGTATAAGTACATCTATGTGGAGTATAAATTAAGAGTCCAGAGATGAAACTCATTTTGTTGATTTTAACAACTTTCATTGTACATTCATTTTTGCCTAAGGTGCCAATATTCAGAGGTGAAAGAATAATTTTTGGGTGTTTATACTGAGACAGTTGAATATCCAAATGCAAATCAAGAGTGCTAAATTCTCACATCACATCATACACACAATTAACTCAAAATAAAGTATGGACATAAATGTAAGAGCTATAAAACCCTTAAAAAAGAGCACAGAAGTAAATATTTGTTACCTAAAGGTTTCTAAATATGATATGAGAAGTATAAGCAAGAACAAAATTAAAAACTTTTATGCCTCATAGAATATCATCAATAAGGTGAAAATATATCCACAAAATGTGAGAAAATATTTGCAAATCATTTGATAAGAGATTTGTATCCGGGATATACAAAGAACACTTGCAATTCAACAACACATAGAAAAGTGACATAGTACTTCATACCTACTAGAATAGCTGAAATCAAAAAGACATTAATGAGTGTTGGTGGAAAAACTGGAACCCTCACACATTGTTGGTGGGATTGCAAAATTGTGCAGCCATGTTAGAAAATATTTTGACAGCTTCTCAAAATGAGAAACATAGAATCACCATATGACCAAGAATTCCAATTCTAGATATACAACCAAAAAATAAATAAATAAAAACATATGTCCACACAAAAACCTGTAAACAAATCCTCATAGCAGCAGTATATATATAGCCAAAGAGTGGAAACATTTCAAATATCCACAGACTTATAATAGATCAACAAAATGTGGTATATCCATATAATGGAACATTTGTTAATTAAAAAAAAAAAAGAAAGAACTAGCCAGGCCCCATCATGCACACCTCTAATCCCAGCAATTCAAAAGGCTCAATCAGGAAGCTCACAGGTTCGAAGCCAGAGGCAGCCTAAACAATTTAGCAAGACTGTCTCAAAATAAAAAATAAGATAAAAAGGGTTGGATGGGCAGCTCTCTGGTGAAGCATTTGCTTAGCATCAAAAAGGCCCTGGGTTCAGCTCCCTAATACTGGAAAACTGACTTAAGGAAGGAAGGGAAGGAGGGAGAGAGGGAAAGAAGAAGGAAGGAAGAAAGGAAGGAAGGATAAAAGGAAGAAAAGAAAGGGAAAGGATTTATGCTGTAGCATAGATAAGTCCTGAAAACATGCTAAGTAAAAGAAGCTGGTTACAAAGGTCCATTTACGGTAAGATTCCACTATGTAAAATGTCTAGAAAATGCAAATCTACAGAGAAAGAAAAATTACTGGTTGCCTGGGGCAGGGAGGAGGGACTGGGGACTGGAGGTAATAGTTAAGGAGTCTGAGATTTCTTATTGAGGTAATAAAAATATTCTAAAATTTTTTTGATTGTAGTAATTGTTGCAAAATATGTCATCGTGCAAAGAGCAACTGGTGTCCAAATGAGCGAAGGGCATGATATTAGAATCAAACTCAATAAAGATGTTATAAGACAAAATTTTTAAATATTACAATCTGTGTTTTTCCAATGGTTTGTTTGTTTTTTCATGAATCTGAATAGATCTCCATGCAATCCTTTGACAAAATTTTACCTTTAAGTCTTCAGTCTAGAATTGTGGCGATAAAACATTGTAATTAGATTTCAAGATAATAATACTATCTTAGAATTTCTCTTTTTAGGTTTTCTTTCTTGTTTCCATACCAATTTTAGTATCAGCTCTAGAAAAGATTGATAGGTAGATATTTACTGCAGGTAACATGTAAGAAATTTGGTACAGTTTTGATACTTCACAAGCAAGTTCCAGCCACTGTATTCTATGTACAAGATTATCTCTTGTTACAAAGTATAACTTTAAATTTTCTTTGCTAGAGTAGCCTTTTTTAAAAAAGATAAGCAGGGCGCGGTGGCGTAGGCCTGTAAGCCCAGTGGATTGGGAGTCGGAGGCGAGGATCACAAGTTGGAAACCAGAGGTAGTCTGCATAATTTAGTGAGACCCTGTCTCCTCAAAAAGTAAATTAAAAAAAAAAAGGCTGAGAATGCAGGTCAGTGGTCCAGCACTTGCAAAGCATGCAAGCGCTAAGCCCTGGGTTCAACCCCCAGTACTGCCCAAAAAATAAATAAATAAATAAATAAATAAAGCACATATACAAAAGTCCTTAAAAAAGCATTGACATGTTTTTGTATGTCATATAGCTTGTCTTTGGCTTAAGGCCAGTTATCTAGTTACATTCTGGTGTGTTGCAATTATTCCGTGAACAAATATCTGACATGTGCAAACAAAAATAAATTCCACACTAGTTTCATTGTTCATAACAAATTGATGATACTTTCCATAAAGCTTTCCATTCTGGAAATTTACCTTCAATCAGGTTCACTATGTCAGGAATCTCTATACAATGAGTAAGGCAGAAACATAGAATTCATCATCATTTTTTCCTGAGGTTAAGTCAAAATAAAATAAATCAATACTGATCATCTCTCCATGTGCCATATATAAGATTGCTGTGTTGTTCTTCGGTGCCATCAAGTCCATTCTGACTCATGGCAACCTTATATACAACAGATGAATCACTCCCCAACACTGTGCCATGCCGGGCCCTATTGTCAGTACTTCTCTGCTATTCACAGGGGTTTCAATGGCAGATTGTTTTGGGAGTGTGCTGCCAGTTTCTTCTCCAATTTATGTGGTGCTGGTAGTTGAACCCAGGACCTCACAACACACAGAGCAGCACTCTACCGAGATATAAGATATAATCATATTAATTTTACTAATATTACTAATAGCTATTATTGTTGTTGTTAGGTGCCATTGAGTTGGTATCCGACTCTTAGTGACCCTCATAGGGTTTTCAATGGCTGACTATTTTGGGATTACCTTGAGAGTAGATTGCCAGGTCCTTCTCCCATTTTTGTGGTGCTAGGAATTGAACTCGGGACCTCAGATACTGCAGCGCAGCGCTCTACCAACTGAGCTAAATCCCAGCCACTTCTAATAGCTACAGAAAGCAAAATATAACTCTAGAAAGTTTTTTCTCATGTTTTCTTGTGTGACTCTGTAGGTAAAACCTATAGGTTAGTCATGTCTCAGTGAAGATTCTTTATCTTCGTGACTGAGAATGCTAAGTAGTTAACAGGAATAATTTCTCAAAACTTGTTTAAATATTTGGTCCTCATAGATTTAAAACAATAAAGAAATAATTTGTGTACATTTTATTGTTTGGGGGTTTAAATATATTTTGATTGGAAATTCTGCTTCAGTATGTGAAAAATTAAGACTTTAAAAGACTCGTTCTAATTTCTGTTTTAGTTGCAGTTAAATAATTAAAAGTAAAAAAATTAAAGTAATTTAATGTGCTATGTGTTGTCTTATTTTAATTAATTGAAGTTGTTAATTCTATGAATATGTAATTTTATATTCATCACTAAAGTATTTTACTTTAGAAATAATATCTATACATTTTAATTATTGATGGATTTTCAATGTAGAGAACATTTAAGGGGATTTTCCATACCAACACATATCTAGAATGGTCTATCTATGGCATATATCCAGACATCAAAAATTAATTCAAATAATGTACCTGGGTTACTGAAGTTAGATATGATGATAACCTATGTT